>SZWC01005578.1:92217-104305 GCA_023375785.1 Penium margaritaceum
GGCCTCATACTTCCACGCTACTCATGCGACACGTCGTCGTAGCATCAAATGTCGTGCAAACGAAGACATTGTCAACATTGGAAGGAAACAATTGGAAGACGTTGACAGACTAGTAGATGCTGACAACGATGGCTAGGGTGTTGACAAGAGGTGCTGTTGCTTTTGGTGCAACCACCAATGTTAAGGATGGTTTTCTGTGAAATTACTAAGTCGAGAATGAATATCGGTAACAAGTCGAGGGAGTCCGGCGGACTTCTGTTACGTACCAGACATACACGAGTCCCTAACATTTCCAAGTGGGTATTTATGCCATTACACAAATGGCCCACCAAGCAGCGAGACCTCAAATCTTGCTCCAACGGTTGAGGGAATTTTGGCCAACTGCCCTCGCCCCTCCGACAAACCTTGTCGCATATTTGGATAACTTCGACCACTTTCAAGAATCCACGACAGATGGATCACCACCTTTTGATCGACTTCTTGACACATTGAGACATATCTTGATTTGAATAGATGCATCTTGCATCTTCACCATCGATACTCAAAGCCTCCTGATTTTACGGCGGAGCTTCTCGAATCGGACCACTCACGACGTGACTCCACACGAGTCGCTCGAAGACAGACCCAACGACCCCGACCATGCCTCATTCGTAATTGGACACTTGTATACATTTTTTATCATTTCGACACTTGTTATCGGAGTATGTTTACTGCTAATTATGAATTTCTCAAGTGTCCCAAATTCTACTTGTATTCTACATCGCAGCTTCTACATGATCACCATCTATACTATGTTTTGCATCACACTTGTTATCAGAGGGCAGCGGTGCTAGAGACGTATCCGACGACTTTGCCCATCTGGAGGACTACCTCGCACAAGCCGTCAGCGAATCGCGCACATCAAGACTTTGTAGACTTTGCGACTACGGCGTGAGGCAAGCAGGCGCATCCGATGACCAGCAGTAGATCTTCGACAATGACTTCGGCGATGGAGGAGCAGAGCGTGACCATGCATGCAAGTCCTAAATCAGCAGCAAACTCTGGCGTGGCAGGCTATGCAGCAAATAGATCAAACCCTACTGCTCCAACAACCAATCCGGTCGCAGATCCACCGGCGATAAACCAGCGGCCCCCACCAACAGCCTCAATGTCTGCAGCAGGGATGATAGGTGGCACCGGACGACAGGCGCAGATCAACGAGGAACTGGCAAACGGTATCTCCACACTTGAGGGGATCAACAACCATCTGCTCCAATACCTCAACGTCACGATGGATGCTCTTTGCAATGCAAGTGTACGAGAGGCGGTGCTTGTCGAGAGAAACACCTAACTCTCGAACAAGCCCAAAGTTTTTCCAGCCCCATTAGAACTGTTCGATCCTGCAGATTTGAAAGGACCGATGGGTCGGATGTGGCTGACGAGTTTGGAGGTGTACTTCACCATTGCTAGGGTCAACAACAAACGAGATAAGATTGACCTAGCACGCTTTTACGTCATCTGACTCATATCACCCACCATAGGCGTTGTACCCTTGGAGCAAGTCAACCCGCAATGGCAAGATGCGTTGACGCAACCCACCGACTGGAACGAGTTCTTGCGTGCAATACTCACACGATATGGATGGCTGAACGAGAAGTCCTATGCTTGGTACAAGCTCCAACGTCTCCGTCAGCAGTCCACCATGACAGAGTACATACGGAGATTTCGCGAGATCATTATTCTGTAGACATCGCCCCCGAAAAACTCTGTTTTCACTATAGCAACGGCCTGAAGCAGGACATCTGACAAGCAATTGCCATTTTTGGCATCCAAAACAACTTACCACAGATGATCGCAGCAACAGAAAGGATCAACATCACCAACTACAATGTCCGCATCTTGGAATCCTACGGCTGGCGACCTCCCAACCACAATAACAATGGAAATGGAAAACGTCAGCTGGAGGAATCCTCGACTCCGACGGAAGTGGACGTCGTCGACTAGAGAGAGACTCGCACCTGCCACAACTACAAATCAATTGGTTACATTGCTTGTAAGCACCGAAGAAGACAAGCAGCCAAAAAGGGGGGGGAAGTCGCAGAATAGTGTGTCGGCAAACGGCAAAAGGCAAGAGTGAAAGGTGTGACTCTTGTCCATGAGGAGGAGCGATCTGTACCAATCGATTACCCATCTGAACGTCCTAGGACACCGTAGAGGGTTTTTGAGATCACAAAATTCAATGAGGGATACAAGGAAAACCAACCAGCAGTATTCACAAGAGTGCAATCCCGAGGTTGCAAGAGTCACAGAACGGTACCCGCACTATTGGATGGAGGAGCTTGTCATGTTTTTATAAGCAACAACATGGTTACAAGCTGGGTTTGCAGACCGAACCAAAGGTGTTTGAAGGAAAAACCATTGATGGGAGATTGCAAATACAGAGACTCCAAGAACCACTACAACTACAAGTGGGAGATCCATAGGATGTAACGGTCTGGAGGTCTTGTCCAATGAGTGACCACAAAATCACTCTCAGACGAGATTTTGTGTACCGACAGAATCTGTAGCTTGACTAGAACAGTGACATCTACATGGAATTGATCGGTGCCAAACTACAACTTCCGAGCGTAGGACAAAGGAAGATAGCGGAAGTAGCAGCGGCAGAAACGGTAGAGGAAGCCGCACCGACCAAGAAACGATAGCCTATACAGCCGATACCAATCAACAAGGCCAAATACTACACTCGACGAGGAGCCCGTGCATGGCTCATGCATCTCGAGTCAATGGAAGAAGCAGGTGTGGTCGCTCTTGACTCATCAATATCATCGGCCTCATCAACCTCATCGGCCTCATAGACATCAACAAAGTTCACAATGGTACCTGAAGAGTTCGCTCTACTCATCCGAGATTTTGCAAACGTCTTCCCTAATGAACTCCCAAAAACCCTACCACCTCAACATGACATCAACCATTGCATCCAGCTAAAACCGGGCAGCCAACCCACAATTCAAGGGGCCTATCAGATGAGCGAGCACAAGCTAACCGAGCTAAAAAGGCAGCTCAATAAGACGGTCGGTCAGAGGTTCATCCGGCCTTCCACGTCACCATACGTCACACTTGTACCATTCATGAAAAGAAAACAGGAGAAATGTGGATGTGCGTGGACAACCAACGCTACCATCAAGAACCGCTATCCTCTCCCCGGAGCCGACGAAATTTTTTACCAACTCCAATGGGCTCAATTTTTCACCAAAATTGAGCTACATAGCGGTTATCACCAGATCAACGTGGCAGATGCTGACATCAAGAAGACAGCATTCTGAACTTGCTACGGGCATTTTGAGATCACCGTAATGTTGTACGGACTGAAGAATGCCCCGGTGACTTTCATGGCGGGAAATAACAACATTTTTGCCCGTGCCTTAACCGTTTTGTCGTAGTGTACCTCAACTTCATCCTAGTGTACAGCAGCACCCAAGAGGAGCACAATGGAAACCTTCCAAAAAGTTCTTGAAGTTTTATGGAGAGAGAGAAAGAGAGAGAGAGAGAGAGAGAGAGAGAGAGAGAGAGAGAGAGAGAGAGAGAGAGAGAGAGAGAGAGAGAGAGAGAGAGATTTTTTGAAAGTTTCTGGAAGTGAGATTTTGGTTGTCGTTCGATCAAGTTTCTGGGTCACGTCATCAACGGTGGACGGATCACCATGGATTGAAAAAATCGTTGCAGCAGTTGCTGACTAGCCGACGCAGACCAACATCCGAGACNAGAGAGAGAGAGAGAGAGAGAGAGAGAGAGAGGGAGAGAGAGAGAGAGAGAGAGAGAGAGAGAGATTTTTTGAAAGTTTCTGGAAGTGAGATTTTGGTTGTCGTTCGATCAAGTTTCTGGGTCACGTCATCAACGGTGGACGGATCACCATGGATTGAAAAAATCGTTGCAGCAGTTGCTGACTAGCCGACGCAGACCAACATCCGAGACGTTCAAGTCTTTCTCAGATTCTATAATTACTACCGACGTTTTGTCCTGGATTCCGCCCAGGTGTTAGTGCCTCTCTCCGATCTCATTTGAAAAGAAAACAAGTGGCGGTTGGGAGACAACAAACAAGAAGCATTCACTTCTTTGCGGAATTCTCTGACTTTGATGCCTGCCCTACAATAAGCCGATCCAATAGTCGAAAAACGCCTCACATCGAGCCATTGCCTCAATCCTCCTGTAAGAACATGGCAATGACGAGCAACCACTCGCATACATGTCGCAGAAACTGCGAGGTCCAGGGTTCAACTCCGCCGTGCACGAGAAGGAGATGCCGGTGGTCGAACATGCATTCAAGACATGGCATTCCTATCTTGAAAGCCGCCGATGCATCATACACACCAACCACCATGCGGTGAAATGTTTCAAGACGCAGCCGAACCTCAGCCGACGTCAAAACCCATGGATGGATTTTCTTGAATCCGGGTTCGACTACGATCTCGAGTACCGGCCAGGCAAAATCAACCCCACAAACGCGTCAAGCCGCAGACCATATCTGATGGCTGAAGCAGTGACGCTACAGCCACAACGAGATCCGTATCTCGAGTAGGTGTTCACACGAGAGTACGACTTGCACGGAAAATACCACAAGGCCAAATTCCAGCACGACTCACCCTGTTGGCACGGACGATTCCCTCGCCAGGTGGTCGTTCCCCCGAGCGATGAACTCCGCCGCATGCTGCTCAAAGAATGCCACTACACCAGTCCATTTGGACACTTTGACACGTATCAATAACAAAAATCCCGTCGCACACGGCCACCACAACTTTTACAGCTCCTCCCCATTCCAACGGAACAGTGGACTGACATCTCCATCAATTTCGTTACAAGAATACCAATCACACCCGAGGGATATGACAAGATCCTCGTGGTCGTCAACACATTCTTTTGGTTTTCACGCATCTCTCATTTTGCTCTGTTGTGTCCCCCCAGCTTGAATACATTGGCATGCAGATGATTGACAGCGAGACGTGACGGTGGAGTATCATCCGGTGGAGCAGACGCACACTAAGGCCTACACGCGTTTCGCTGGAGCCTCCTCCCTCCAATGTTCTCAGCTCCATCAGCAGACCTCCTCAACAATCGCGCCGCTGGCATTCATTGTCATTGCATATGCTGTCTGCATGCGTTTAGTATTTGGTATGATGGTGATGTTGCATTTACAGCACCGTGCTCTACTTAGGGTCCATGTTTCATGTTATTCGGGCACAGTTGAGACAGGGGACTAACGTAGTCAATACCTGAGTTTAGGCAGCTATAATCATTCATGTTGTTCTTCTAGGAAATTCTGACCGCACGACTGCGTTTGCAGTGTGCGTATCATGGTGTAGTCCAACTTTCAGGCAAAATTGACGACGTCCGGGTTTTGGGCTATCGGCTGTCCGGTAGGGCTCACCGAGAACACCCCGCCTGCCAGAAATTAGGTCTTTTTGTGATTGGCTCAGAAACAGAGCAACAAGCTCTACAGAGCTCGAGGGGAGCTAGAACTTGGAGGGGTCTCCCATTGTTGCTCATTCTCACTTTGTAATTAGTCATTTCCAGTTTTCAGTTGTTGCCTGGTGCCAACTCAGGCGCACGTATTTCTTAGTAACAACACCAGAGCTCTGGGACTTAGACTCTGGTGCAGGGGGCAGCCTAAGCAACTAGCATGGGATCCCGCATGCTGCATCAACAACGATGTTGCCCCAACCTGCTACATTAGGATTTCAAGCTTGGTATCAAAGCCAAAGCGTAGCAGAAGCAACAGAACACCGGCGCACGGGTCCAGTAAACACCTGCAGTCCTAAGAACACACCCATGCAATGGAAATGCTGCCGGATTTACTCCGGAAGCGTTGACCTGCTGGGTGGCGTCTTCAAAACGCTCCTCACGCAGGGAAAATGCTGCCAAAAATAATTCGACAGCACTGACCCCACGGCGCTGGTAGCAGTGGTGGAGTTGCGGCCGGCTCGACCAAGCGACGCTGAAGCACGTCGCGATGACACCATCAAGAAAGTGACTATGTTCTTGTTGCCAGCGCGACAACGAAACTATCAGCATGCACCAAGCACCACGCAGCTAGCAAACAGTAGGTGCTGCAGCAAGCAGCAAGTGTTACACCAAGCAACAACAACAGCAGCAAGCAACAACCATAGCACATAGAAGCAGCCAGCAGCAAGCAGCAGTAGCAGCAGTTATGGGTAGAAGCAGTAGCACCTACAAGCAGCAACAGTAGTACCCAACAGCAATAGCGACCAGTAGCTGCAACATCAACATCGTCTACCACATCAGCACGCAACTGCAGCAGTAGTGAGCAATGACCACGAAGGGAAAAAAAGGGAGGAAACAAAAGAAAAACTGCGAAACCCCACACAGTCGAGGATTGTGGGCTGTATCCCCACCCTCACTACTACTGATACTACAACAGCACCTACTGTAGTAGTAGGAGTTTGCAATAGTGCTGCTACGGCAGCAACAGCCACAACAGCAATTTCCAAAGCTGCAACGGCACCAGCAGTACACTGTAGCACAATGACAATAGTGGTAGCACCGGCAACACCAGCCACAACAGCACAACAGCATCAGCTGCAGTAGTCGTAGAGACGTCAACCGCAAGCACTGATGTCATCTCTAAAATCACTACTGACATCACTACTCACGTCATTAACAGTAGCAGCAAATATAGCAGCCACAACAACAACAGCTGTAGCAACTATTGCAGCAGTGCAACAATAGTAATAGCAGCAACAACAATCATTGTAGTAGCCTTTGCAATAGTAATAGCAACAGTAGTAACAGTAGCCGGAGCTACAGCAGAACTAGTAGAGGCAGCTGCAGCGATTGTAGCAACAGCCACTACAACAGCGGCAGCAGCACCAGCAGTAGCAACAATAGTAGCTACAGCAACACATGAGCTAACACAACAGTGGCCGGAGCAGCAACACGACTGCCAGTGCTAACATTGGCTACACTCGGCTGACTTTACCGCTGACGTCCCTATTGACGTCAGTCACACGGCTGACGGCATTGCCGATGTCACTGCTGATGTCACCAACAATTTCAACACAAAAAGAAAACAAAAAAGGGGAACCATGGCTGGAAGTGAGGAGGGGTTCTCCTCTATGGGATGACCCTCTGGCCCCTTCTTTTTGCAGCAACTACAGCAGCTACAATAGCAACAATAGCAGCAGCACCAGCCACTGCAGCAATAGTAGTAGTAGCAACAACAACAGTTTTAGTAACTGTAGTAGTAACCACTACAGCAGCAGTAGTAGCAACAACAGCCGCTACAGTAGCCACTGCAACAGTAACAGCAACAGCAGCAGCACTATCAATGGCTGCACCAACACTGGCAACTGCAAGTGCAGTAACAGCAGCAGTCATAGCAAAACCAACACCCTACAAGACCGGTCATCGGCATTGCTGGCTCGACAGATCTGCTAGCCGCCATACGCCAAGAGCTCTCAATACTGAAGCAGTAGCTAGCAACACTGCAACCGCCGACTCGGCTGCCGAAGTAGCAACCGATGCAACAACAGCAGTAGCGACAGCAACATCAGTAGTCGCCGTCCTTCCTTCCACCCGGACTGGCTAGTCCCACCATTTCCTTTGCTACGCAGTATCTGGCGGAGCACCATATCCAATGCCAAAGGCAGACTGTGTCTTCACTCCTGGGCCCTGCTCTGGGTGCTGGCCGCAAGCTAAAGGACTTTGAATCCCGCCCCTGCCGCTCCAGGTTGATGATCAATTCCGGAGTTGGGAGCTCATCTTCCGCATCTGGACGCAGGTTGAGAGTCTTTGGCCATACTACGTCCTGCCCTATAACTCCACCCAGGTCGACCAGGTGTACGCTACCAGGTGTGTGCTAGTCGTTTTGCACGTACCCTCGTCCCATCGCCCCTACATCCTCACGTCGTGCTCTTGAGCCGTTCCTCGGCGACTTCTCCACTGGCAGCCTCTCCGACCTTCCAGAGGCGTGGCACATCCTCACGCGCCCTCATTGCTTGTCAAGCAAAGCAAAGACTAGCCGCCTACTTTGGGAGCTCAACTCCTTACATATTGGTGAGACCAAGACCGTCACCTCCTACTGGCCGCGGGCGGAGGACATCCTTCTCTGCCTGAAAGACGTCGTACCACCCCCTCTATCCGCGGTACTCACCATCAAGCGTGGCGCAAGCAATGTGTTCACCAACTTCTTCGTCCACAACACCCAGGACGTCCTCGTTGTGATGGTTGCGCAAGGCATCCTCATGCCCTGGATATACGAGCTCTTTCTCTGCATCACCGAGGCTCGTCAGGAGTCCCGTATCCATCCCACAAAGGCCCTCGCCTCTCCTCCCATTGCCTCGCTGGCTGTTGCCACCCCCGCAGTCGCTGCCTCCTCCGGCGCCTCATCATGCACCAAGAATAAACGTAAGGGCAAGAAGGACAAAGGTCCACGGCAGCAGTCGAGCGAATCTAGCGGTAGCAGCTTAGTCTGCCACAACTCTAGCCAACCAGGACACGGGTGGTACACGTGTGCACTCCCGACAGACAAGGCGCGCGTCATCGCCACCATGCGTTGCTAGTGCAAGCGTCGCCTTGCCACTAGCGTCAGCTACAGAAGTTCATCACACTCAAGCTCGGACTACCTCACCCTCCTCCCCAGGGAAGTGTGAGTTGTGCCGTCGCTGGTCACCCTGCCCTGCCATGCATGACAGAGTCTAAGGTGCGGTCCTACCCTACACCCTCGTCCGTTCCGCTCTCTGTCGTGCCATCCCCACCTACTGTGATGATGTCACATGGCTCGATGACTGGTAGTCCCGATTCACATCCCAGTCCACTTTGTCCGCGTCCCTCGCCCACTACCATGTAACTGTGAGCAACCTGGCGACATCGGTCAAGGATCCGACCGAGACCTGGATCATTGACTCTGAGGCCACACTTCATTTGAAGGCCTTGCATGAGGCCTTTGTTGTCCTTGGCCCCGTTATCGATATCTCTCGGGTTCGGACTGGCTTTGGTCATGTTTTACCCGTTTACGGTGTTAGTGTTGTACGTTCCCGAGGCCCCACTGGGAATGTCTTTATGACTGATGTCCTCGTTGTCCTTGGCCTTGAGCTCAGCCTCCTGTCCGTCAATGCCCTTGATCACATGAGCATGGATGTAATGCACTCATGGGGTGTTGGCACTGTGTTGTTGCATCCGTCCGGTCGCGTCATCTTGCATACCACTACCCATGGCAAGTTATGGCCATCGTGTGCATACCTACTTCGCACCAAGGCGGCAAGCTTGAGCCACGCAGCCGTCTGTGCACCTTCCTTGGCGTCTTGTGTCAGTCCAAGGCATGGCGTTTTTTTGGAACCATCCTGACACTCCATCGTTGAGTCCCGGGATGCCCTTTTCTTTGAAGGCCTGTTTCCTCGCAACCTCATTCGCTCCGGCACGTCGATGTCCCTCCCATCACGTGGGGTAGTGGTAGGTCCGTCCTCCGTATAGACGCATCCGGACATCACATTGTCAGCACCCGCTGGCACCTCTCTGCCAGCCTCCCCGTGTGTGTTTGCTAGCTCATCCGAGACAGCTCCCCCATGTGCGTCCACTGGCACATCTGTACCGACTACCCCATCTGTGTCCGCCAGCCCCTCTGGGCTAGCTAACCCATCTGCGTCTGTTGGCACATCTACGCAAGGTGCCCCATCTGTGTCCGCTGACCCCTTCAGGACAGCGACCCCATCTGTGTTCGTAGGCACAGATGCACCGGTTGCCCTGTCTGTGTCCGCCAGCCCCTCCAGGCCAACTACCCCATCTACGTCCACCAGCACATCTACGCTGGATGCCCCGTCTGTGTCCGCCAGCCCCTCTGAACCAGGTGTCCCATCTGCATCCGCCGGCACATTTGCGCCGACTGCCTCATCTGTGTTTGCCAGCCCCTCCGGGGCAGCTACCCCATCTGCGTCTGTTGGCACCACTACACCAGCCGCCCCATCCATGTCTACGAGCCCATCCGGGCCAGCTTCCCCATTTGCATCCGATGGCACCTCTACGCAAGCCACCTCGTCCGTGTCTGCCAGCCTCTTCGAGCCAGCTACCCCATCTGCGTCCGCTGGCACCTACAAGCGGGTTGTCTCGTCCGCGCTGGCACGCTATACACGTGGTTCGAACGGGAGTCTCCAACCCCGACTTTTAGCAAGCACACAGGCCGTCGCCTTGCACCCCATTGCGCAACGACCCCTTGTCATCCCATGAGGTTCTCTACATCCTAACAGACCCACTCCCATAGTCGTGACTAGAGACCCCGCCACCAAAGCGCTCGGCTTGGCCACTTTGGCGGTCATCATTGACCTACATCCGGGGTCAGCGCTGTATGCTCCATCAGGATCATCGATATGTCATCACAGCTTCGCTCACACGTACACCACCTAGGGCTTGAGATGTGCACGCACTCACTGCCCGACTCACAGAACGCCCAGAGGATCCAACCACCCTACGTGAGGCTCGGTCATCTCCCAAGGCTGCACATTGGGAGCGTGCATGCACCGACGAGCTCTTCGCCATTCAACAACATCAGGTCTACGAGCTTCTCGACCTTCCGCCTCACCGAAAGGCCATCGGTGTCAACTGTGTCCTCCGGTGCAAGTGGAAACCGGACGGGTCCCCGGACAAGTACAAGGCCCGTCTTACGGCCAAGGGGTTTTCTCAGGTCCCTGGGATCGACTATGACCAGATACTTGACCCGGTTTGTTGGTTCTCCATTAGCCAGGCGTTGTTCAGCCTAGTTGCCCATCACGGATGGGAGCTGCATCAGATGGATGTGAGCAACACCTTTCTCCATGGCATACTGGAGGGCAATGAGCTCTATATGACATAGCCTCCAACCTTCGACGATGGCTCTGGCAACTTCTGGAAGCTGCAAAATGCCTTTATGGCCTAAAGAAGTTACCGTGCTACACGAATCAGGAGATCAGTTGTACGCTTCTCAGCGGCGGCCTCCTTTACAACACTACCGACCCCGCACTATTCATCAGTCCGTAAGGCCAGACCTCTGTCGTTGTCCTTGTCTAGGATGACGACCTTATCATCGTGTCACTAGATGTAGCTTCCATCCAGCGGGTCAAGGACCTGCTGCATGTCGCTTACAAGATGAAGAACCTCGGATCGGCTCAAGTCTTTCTGGGCATGGACCTTGAGCATGATCCCTCCATGGGTGTACTACACGTCCATCAGGTCGCCTACGTCCAAACCTTGTTAGGGCACTTCGCTGAGAACCCCTTGTGTCAAGAGCATCCTTACCCATGTCACTCAATAGGCAGTTGAAACTGAACAGTTCCGATCCATCCATTGTGGGGGAGCCAGTAGACATGACCACGTATCTGCATGTCATTGGGTCACTAATGTTCCTGACAATAACGACGCATCCAGACATTGCATTCGCCGTCAACCTACTGGCCCACTTCTCTCAGGAGCGACGTCACCTCCACTTTGAGGCCGCAATTCGAGTACTGCGCTATGTTGTCTCCACCCCACGGTGAGGCGTCATGTTCCGTCGATAGCCGTCCGTTGTTGTGGTAGGCTGTACTGATTATGACTTGGCCAGCAGTACGGATGGTAAGAGTCACACTCGATAGATCATTCTTGTAGGTGGCACGACCATGTCTTGGCGTAGTAGCAAGCAAGGCTAATTTGCACGCAGCAATACTGAGGCTTAGCATGTGGCCCTTGGTTTTTGCACATGTGAGAGCGTTTGCATGTGTCGCCTGTTGGCCAAGTTGCGTAACTCAGTCCCGTCCATCACGTTACACTCTGACAATGAGAGTGTCATGGCCATTGTTGAAAATGACGGTGTGCATCACACTCGCACAGAGCACATCAATGTCGGGTATCCCTATGTACGTTCATTCTTGCGTGACGACACATCAGCATTGTGTGGATTGAGACGGCATTGCAGTTAACGGACTTCTTGACCAAGGTTGTGATCCCTAACTCGTTCAAGAAGGCGGTGGTTGTAGTTGGTGTGCGTCCGTGAGGTCCTCTCTCTCTCTCTCTCTCTCTCTCTCTCTTATGAGCTATTTTGTTACTCAAGAGTTCATTCCCATGTTTACAAAACCTTATTGCAGAACTTTTGAGT
>SZWC01005578.1:104433-123837 GCA_023375785.1 Penium margaritaceum
CCTCTCTCTCTCTCTCTCTCTCTCTCTCTCTCTTTCTCTCTCTCTCTCTCTCTCTCTCTCTCTCTCCCCCCCCCTCTGTCTACCCCTATTTGCGTGGTCTCCGGGCTCTCTACCCATCTATGTGAAGTGCACCTCTGAGTCATGGGGGAGTGTTGCTTTTCACGAATCTCTCATTGTGCTTTGTTGTGTCCTCCCGGCTTGTGTACATCGGCGTGCAGATGATTGGCGGCGAGATGCAACGCTGCTCAAGTATCGTCCAGTGGAGTCGACTCACGCTCAAGCCTTCATGTGTTTGGCTGGAGCCTTCTCCTTCCAACATGCTCAACTCCATCGGCATACCTCCTCAGCAATCGTGCCGCCGATAGTCAGTGTCAGTGGATATGTTATCTACACACGTCTAGTGCTGGGTCTGACTGTGCTCTTGCATCTATAGCGCCATGCTCTGCTAAGGGTCCATGTTTCATGTGATTTGGGCACCGTCGAGACCGGGGACTAGCGTAGACCCCGCCTGAGTTTACGTGGCTATAACTCATTGCTGTTTTTTTCTAGGTGATTCTAACCACACGACTACACTTGTAGCGTGCGTATAATGGTATGGTGCAGTTTTCAGGCAAAACGGACGACGTCCGGGTTTTGGGGTGTCGATTGTCTGGCAGGGCTCACTAAGAAAACCCTGCTTCCCAGAAATTAGGTCTTTTCTTATTGGCTCAGAATTTGAGTAACAAGCTCTACATAACTGGGGCGAGCTAGAAATTGGAGGAGTCTCCCATTGTTGCTCATTCTCACTTCCTAATCAGTCATTTCCACTTTTCAGCTGTTGTCTGGCTCCAACTCTGGCGCACGCCTTTTTGAGTAACAACATAAGAGCTCTGGGACTTGGACTCTGGTGCAGCAGACTGAGAAGGCAGCCTAAGCAACTAGCATGGGACCCCACACGATGCATCAACAAAGCTGCCCCAACCTGCTGCATTACGATTTCAAACTGATTTTCCAAATTGTCCTCCTTTATTCTGACAACGACCATCACAAGCGAGGGGCATGGTTGTTTCTAAACAGCATAGTCCGGCTACACTTTGTGCCAAGAACCATCAGGAGCGACGAGGACGGTCAATTTACTAGCTGTTTTGGGCGTGAATTCATGACTCGCTATGGCAATCGAACACATATTTCAATAGTGTTTCATTCTCAAACTCATAGCCAAAACGAGCGCACCATTCAGACGCTCGAACAACTTCTTAAAAAGTTATGCGAACCACATGGGACGGATTGGGTACAAAAGCTCTTGACCGCCAAAATCGCTTACCATCCGGTGATCTGCACTACAACGGGTAAAACTCCATTCGAATTGGTACATGGTAAACTTCCCGCCACAGTACGAGAACTGCACAGCCAATGCAACATTCCTGCGATCGACGTCCAGCACTACGACTTTTCCACCATTTGGGATGAAACACGGCGGACGCTCGTGAGGACACAAGCCGCAATGAAACGAGCACCTGATCAACGTCGCATCGACGACATCTTCGCCGCCAACAACAAAGTCCTTCTCAACTCTGCCAACACCAAACTCCGCGAAGTGGACTGTTCGAAACTCAAACCCCAATGATTGGGACCGTTTGAGATTGTGTGCATGCAAACCCCCGTTGTTGCACGACTCAAACTCTACGACACTATCCACCTTCATCCGGTGTTCCATGTTAGCAGACTCGACCACTACCAAAACCACAGTGAGAGCTTACCTTGCAAGGAAATCCCTCCCCCTCGTCCTATACAAGTGGACGAGGATACATAGTACGTCATTGAGGACATCATTGGCCATCCACAGCGTGGTTAAATGACATAACATCTTGTCAATTGGCACGGCTATGATGCCGGGCATAACAGTTGGGAACCCTACGACAACCTCTAAGATGTCCATCACCTCATCGACGGATACTACCGCCGTCACCGGGCCACATTTGCATGCGCATCGAGATGTCACGGCAAAAAAAGGGGGGGAAGTGTTACGTACCAGACGCACATTAGTCCCTAATTTATCCGATTGGGCATTTCTTTCATTGCACAAGTTGTCCACCGCGCACGGAGACCTCAATTTTCGCTTTGACTGTCGATTGCAATTTGGCCAACTGCCCTCGCCCCTCCAATAAACCTTCTTGCATCTTCACACAGCTTGGACCACTTTTGAGAATCCACGAAAGAAGCATCATAGGTTTTGGTTCATTTCTTTACACATCGAGACATGTTTGGATTTGTATAGATGCATCACGCATCTTCACCGTCAGTCCTCGAAGGCCCTCGATTTCTGGGCGGAGCTTCTCGAATCCGACAACACACGACGAGACTCCACACGCGTCGTTGGAAGACCGACCCAACCACCCCGACTATGTCTCATTCGCAACTCAAAAGTTGTGTATATGTTCAATCATTTCGACACATTTTATTGAAGTACACTTACCGCTAGGACCGAGCGACTTCATACCCACCATGTCCAAATTTTAGACGGTCGTGCCCGCATATGCTGAGAAAGGTATCGGATACCCAGACCACTTTCATTCTATAACCGCGTATCCGGTGTCCGCCATGTTAAAGAGGGGATATCCGAGTCCGTTGTTTTGGGAATGCCATACCATGACGTTTAATGTTCTTAACGGGGTACCAACGTTGAAAGTAGGCGAATATTCGCAATTGCATGAGTACGAGCCAAGAGTGCAACGTCAACGAGGTGTTCGCGTCATTCTTTTGTACTCGCCAAAAATCTAAGTGGGCCAGTGCCGGGTCAAACTCGAGAGAGCTCGGGGGTTAGGAGGGGTCAAGCATGCGCCCTCCCATTGTACACACCGTGCAAATGTTGTGCACATAAAAAGAAGTGCATCGCACGCTGGTAAGCTAGAAGCGAGACCATTTTTGCCTAATCGTTGTCGGTCATGCACAACGAGAGAAAAGCAGATTAAAATTTCGCTGGTTCAATGCCGTCTGAAAGATCGATCGAACGTGCGGCGGAGGAAAACCTTCATAAAGAGATAATGTCTAGTTTTTCCAATTTGCATGTCTTTAAGTTTGCCTTTGCATACACGGATATAGTGCTTTCGACATTGTTCAACATGTTGCCGTAAGATCATCGATGTAAAACGTGATGAACGTTTGATCGGCAGATGTAACGCCTCACAAATTAATCTGTCACATACTACAGATTGTTTCTATTTGCTGCAACATAAACAACAGGCCGTACGAGTTATGTGAAATCGACGAAGGACATTGTACCCCTAAACGGGCTCCGAGTGCATTGAAAATAAGATAACAGTACATCGCTTGTTGTCACATGTACTACACAAAAAACAGGTACCTACGAACTTTGTGGGAGTCGCCATTCATCGTGGTGCTCACAACTATTGTGCGTACACAAATGACACAAATGTCATGTGGCATGTGAGAGCAATTGTTTTTTTGGTCGCGCACGTGAGTAATACTCACCCCTCGCATTGCGACGCTGAGAACTTGTACGTGTACGCATTTGCGAACTTCATTAGGTAAACATGTTCATTATCAGCCGACGACTCCAATGCAACAAATTATGAAGAAATTAACCTGATGAAGATGAAATGACATTGTTTGATCAATCTCACCTTTTTTTAAGTTCTGCTTACTGATTTTGGACAGAGCAAGCCAAATAAGATTTAAAGATGGCATACCCATCGTTTTAAAAAAGGAACGGTATGCCCGTATGCTGTTACTAGTTTCAAAGGTCCGGGTATGCCATGAGCAGACATGATATTCATGGTTATGCCATTTTAATTTTTTGGTGCGCCGGGTTTTCTGTACCAGTTTCTGACCCGTGGGTATGCAAGTCTAATGGTAAGCACTGTGTGGGAATCCGAGTTACGACACCCTTTACCGCTCTTGTATCAATCCTTTTAGGCACTTGGATATCCTGGCGATTTCACCACTCAAAGAATGGTGGCAAATTGCCGAAGCGCGGAGTGTCAGCTCGTCAGCTCTGAGAAGGCTTCCCGGCCTGCAGCTTCAGGGAAATCGATAGGCAGGCCTCGCTAACGACAGGCGACTAGAGGGACGTCGCTTTGTCATGTGCGGTAGTGGCGGTTACCAGTATCCTGCACACATCCGCATGGGCGAAGATCCGGTTCGAGATTTCGCTCACTAGACAAACGCCTGGATTGTCCGTCTCATTCCAGTCATGATAGTGCGATGGCAGCCAATGCTGCTGCCAGGTAATGACGTTTAGCCTTGCAATGCTTGAGACACGAACCGTGGCAAACAGAAGCATTCAACAAGCGTGACTCGTATAGATGATGGCGAGCTTGCTGGATCTCACAAAGAAAGCGTAATGGAAGGGAGGATTCAGATAGAGTACGACTGCGGCTGGAAACCGGCAGATAGTGGCTATTGGATTGCTGACGAAGTCACATCGCGCCTTCCTTCAGCGCAAACTGGAGAAGCAAAACTTTTACAATTGTACAGAAACTACGCAAAAAAATTCAAAACTTGTTTTCACCACTTTTGCTTGCCCCTTGCCTGCAGATCGCAGGGTTGCGGACGGGAAATGGACCATCGCGAGCGTTGGAAGGTTGTGTCGAGCTTGGCTGTGCAATCGTGAGGGAATTCGCATGAACCAAGTTCGTTGGCATGAATTGGGTTGGCATGAAACCCTACACTGGACAACGGAGACGAAACTTCGTAGGTGATCGAGCAAGCTCCCTTTTGATTAAAAGTTGGAATTGAATTTCGCCTAAACTTAAAAAACCACGGGAAAACATCTCAAACCTGCTCCCTAATCGATCACTCGCGGGTACTCAGTTCGCATCGACCCTCATCAGCCTACTCGAGTCTCGCGACAGAGATTTTCTTTGCTGCACGTTTCCAGCCTCAGCCTACAATTTATCTTCAGCGTCTTTTTTACCCTAAGCGCATGGAAAGATCCTATTGTTGCATGTTATAACTCAATTTCAGGGTTCTGAACATGAGTTCTAATCAGGTGGTTCCCAAAACTGTACGAAAGACTAAATTTCGATGAAAGCTCCACATCTAGGCCGCGGCTGGATACGTTTCAAAATGTTGAAATCCCAAGGCACCGTGTCGATGTCCAGAGATTTTTATACAATGTAAGCATCTAGATGGAAAGGCGGCTCGTTACAGTTTTGAGATGTTCGTCATGAACCTCGCATATGTACGTTTTCGCAAATACAAGTACATATCCTGTGGATTATGTGGAACAGGGCAAACAGGTTCTCTCGAGGAGACTAGCATGGCCCTAGCATCTCGCCAACTAGAGATATAATTCAAGTTTATGTCTTTCCGACGTTCCAACTATTTACCTCGCCATTTCTAAGAACGCCGAATTTTTAAGAACAGTTCCATGTATGACTAGGAAAAAATGGAAGGTCGCATTTAGGGTTCAGAACACCTGTTAGAGAAAGCTAGAACTGTATTTTCCCGTTTCTTATGCAAGGTCTTAAAAACAACATCGCAATGGTCCTTTCTGAAAACATGCTATCCGCAGATATGCCATTTTCCCAACATCGCAGGGAAAATCGTAGTCGCTCGATGGATTAATCACAAACATCACGGTGCCTGCTAAAGATGCGTAAGAGATGAAAAACTATGCCGAACGGTGAAACATACCTGACGCAAGCACACAATGGAGGCCAGGCCAAAATTCGACACTCGTCTGGTCTGTAGCGACTGTGGCAACCAAACAACCTCCATTACCATCTAGTTGCTGGCATCTCCAGGACATCAACACAATGCCCAATGTTTCGATAACATCTTCGCTGCTTGTCTGGCTCTTTTGGCACAGTTTTACACCAGTCATAACCTTTTTATTCCCCTTCGATGTGACTCTTGCAAACATTTCAAACAATCCATCGTCAAATGGCTATCAGATCATCGCCATTAGCTAACAATGACGGAACCTATTGATGTAGATTGAGCAAAGAATTGCTTAAATTTCCAACCCAAGGTTTTGCAAAACCAATTTTGAGTGCCAACTTGGCTGTCGTAAGGTCTAGACGCCAAAACGCAACAGACATGATTAAAGGATTTTCGTCGTTGGTTAGTGTCTTCATTGCATAGACCCACCGTTGTTTTTTTTGTACTAGAAGCACTTCCACGAGAAGGGGCTGAAGAGGAAGAGAAATCATCGTCAGTCTGTGATCGGTCTCATGGCATGGTACGCACAAAGCGAGAAAAAGACCTCGCTCCCCAATTTACCATAGCCGATGCTAATGCAACTGGCAAAGAATGACAATGAAATGGTAAGGATTTTGGCATTGAAAAAGAAGACAAGGGGCGTAGATTCATTCAACTTGCACCCACACATTGCTTATTTGTTCAACAGTCACAGCCTTACTTGCGTATTTAAAAACTCAAACCTGACAAGAACCAACTCACACGAATCACTCACTATAAGGGCTTAAACAAATTCCTTTCCTATGGTGTAGGAAACTGCAAGTATGAAAAGAAGAGCTGAACTTCAAACCATCAGCCTAGAATGACTATTTGTTTCTTTAAAAAACCTACTCTAAACACTCGTCTTGACCATTTTGCACTAGCACGTGGATAAAAACCTCATCATTGGACCATCTATGGAGTTCATCTAGTCAACATAAATAAGAATGACTAAGAAGGTGAATAATACCCTCATGCTAACATTTGACAACTACCTGATCAAGAACATCAAGCGCAACCATGACTTGCGCATCTGGGACTTGAGCCACGAGACCTATTACACAAATTCTTTGGTTTCTTTCACTTGCACGAGTGGCATGTACCTACAACATTGACCAGGTAATTGTGGACAAATGAAGGAGAAAGGACGTGGAGTGGAAAAGACTATTGAAACAGCATGGGATCACTCATACACCTTGCAAGATACATATGTCTTGACCTATTACATGCTATGGAGAACCTTACACGCATGAATGAGACTTGCTCAAGTGAGTTGTGTAAAGAGTTTCATCGTGCCATCATGTACATGAGAGTGACATAAAACACAATATTCTGCTTAAGCAATCCGAAGAACGTAGACATCAAGCACTTCATTAGTGCGGTTGTTTTTAACACTTAGCAGGATTACTAGAACATCATTGGCTTTGTGTGCCCCATATCTGATGTAACTATCTCATGAGCAAGCAATTCACAGAACATCATCACTCACAGCTCAGCCAAAGCTAAAAAACTACCACCTACATCAACCTCTTAAGAGGAAACCTACTTGCGCAAACGTCTTCACAACATCAAATTTTGGTGTAAAATTCTCCTAAAAATCTATCTCAAAAGCAAGTCTACAATCAACCTTGCCAACTTTTCAAAGTGTTCAGGACACAAAAAAGACATCGACATCCAAAGACATTGGCTCTATTAGAAGGTCCTTGACAACACAGTTTACCTTGTTCACATGCTTGGTATGAAGTAAGCAGCAACATTTACAATAAAGAGCGCTCTTAATGATAGATTCAGTATATGTGCCGTCTAATGCAAACTCACCTCAAGCTCACTTACGTCGTACTGATAAAAGAGAAGAATTCATCTGCACATTAAAGTAAGAAATACCCACCAAACCATTTTGCTCAACATACAACATGTCCTGCTCACATCCTTCGTAATACATGAAGCCCACAATATCCCATGTGAAGTACTATGGGGGAGTGGAAAATTCAATTACGAAGCAATTATCTTAGCCCTGATGGACACCTTCACACTACCCCTTAGCCACCTTTATCATCTTCATCTCAAATTCAGGCCACACATTTAGCTTGCGAGATAAGAGCAATAAACATGCAAAAAAACTATAAGGATTGAGTGATGAACATGAGAATTGGGACAAAAAGTGTGTGATGCATCGGTGACATTGCCCTTGCAATTGTTAAAGGTCAAGGCCAATACCCATTCCTCCTTGATGAATAGCTTCGTGCTATGGAAGCATTTGAGCACTATCGTTACATTCAACAGGGGGGAAAAGGTAGAAGCTAAATTTTTTTGGTTGATGTCCTTTCAGAAAGAAAACACAAGCAAGAAATTTGAAAAATCCAGTTGACCGCTCTATTCATGCAACTTAAAATTGGCTGAGACAATGATGTTCGCAAAATGTAGCCGTTACATTATGTAAATGCATTATCTAATTATGCATTATCTAAAAATGATGGAAGATGGCACGGTTAGGATGCAACATTGACCTTGCGATTCATAGTAGCTCACTCTTGCAAGGAGTTGCTTGCTTGTGAGTGCAACCACACAAAGCACCGCCAAACAAGAGGTGTTCTAATGCAGTGTTTAAACTTTCAATTTCGTTGTTTTTGTGGGAATAAGAGGAGGTAGCACAAATCAGTGAGTAATGCAATGGAATCGCACAATAAAGAAATATGAAAAATAATGCGAGTAGAAAGCTGGCACAACTCTATACGATCTGAATGCAATGGGAAATCATTCTCAAAGGATATGTTTTACACAAGTTGTTATTGCAATTATAACGGTCAACAATGGTCATAGCATATCTTCTACCGATGAAAGCAATGAAAACTTAAATAGAAGTGCACAACACAAAAGGCAGAGGATACGAACAACACTTGAGCAAGAGCATGTGGGTGCATTTGAAAGGAAGCGAGTGACCAGTTCCTTCCCTCTTGCATATTAAATTGTGTAACCAATCTCCTTGCACTCATACAAAAGTTAACTACAAGAAAAGATTGAAAAAGGGGACCTTGCTCCCATTGCTATGGAACTTAGTGTGATGTGCAAACCGTGAGACGTACATGTACGTCACTCAAAAGTTCTGCAATAAGGTTTTGTAAACATGGGAATGAACTCTTGAGTAACAAAATAGCTCATAAGAGAGAGAGAGAGAGAGAGAGAGAGAGAGAGAGAGAGAGAGAGAGAGAGAGAGAGAGAGAGAGGCAAGAGACCATCTTCAAACCATGAAAATCCTTCAAGAAGTACTCAAAATCTGTGTTAATGTGTACTATTGTGGCAAAATGAGCCCCCAAAGTGAAAAAATTGCCTTCTTCATACCACTTCAAAGTTAGAAGAGGTTTATAAATTGTTTTCTAGCCATCATCCCTCTTTAGGTAGCCTGCCTTCGTACTTCTTCATAGAGGACATGATCATGGGAATTTCCTACATCATGTTACTATATTAGAGAGTATCGAACAATAACCTTGGATCGGGTATCGTAGTTGTAGTCCCTAAAACGAAACATATGAGCATGGAGACACCCAACCTTTAAGCAAAAAAAAAAAGAGGAGAGGTCCCGTTGAAAAACTGCTTAAGGAATGTGCATGCATATGTGAAGGAGGAGGTTCATGTCTTGATGTATTGTATGAGGCAAACCTGGTGGCTACAAAACACATGGAGAGACAAAAACAAAACATTTTTTCCACTAATAAGCCAAAATGAGCAAATAAGAAAACTTCTTTTGCTTGCTAAGGTTCTTAAACTACATCTTTGTGCCCAACACCCGATACAATAAAACAATCATTCCTCTCATAAAAAAGTGACTCATGAAAACCATCAACTTCTTTGCTTTGAAATAAGTTTTGCATGAAACATTCATATTGTCATTATTGAACCTATTAAGGAAGAGTGTTGAAGTACAACGGTGAGCTTGCTTGATTGAAACATCAATCCAACGAGGTGTGTTCACTATTCACAACATTATGCAACAAGTGGTAGGATTTTTCCATGGGGAATTTCTTATAATGTTCTCAAGGCAATTATTGATTTCTAGTTCATAAGGTCATGTTCACAACCTAGACATGTACATTTTGAGAAAAAAATTATTGAGACCCCAATCACATTGCTAAGGTTCATACTCTTTTTAAGAGTACTTGGTGACTACCTCGAGGAGGGGAGTGTGGGGCAAGTAACCTTACGTGGCTACGATTTTACATTGTAGAGGAAACAAGGAAGTTGCCAAGAGGACACAAAATCACAAACAAGTATAGCTTCCTCACTAGATAAGGCCGTCAAGACCACAAACTTGGATGTCACAATAAAGGCCGTTAGGACCAAAATAATCAATTCCCTTCAGACCTCCACCAATGTTATAAGACAAAGCATGAGTACAAAAGAATTCAAATAGCTAACATTAAACTTATAAAGAGCATTAGCCTATCTTAATGATAGCTACCAAAGCCATTGGTGCAATGCACATCTTTGTCTTACTTCACATATTTGAATCCTACTAGAGTTATATCTTTCTTTTGAACTAGTAATTTTGGCACCTTTACGTGTTTGGATCTAATGCATCTTAACTTCTCAAAAGCCTGTCAACAATGAGTCATTGATGTAACGGTGCAAAAACAAGCAACAATGTTTGACAATTCAATTCTTAAAACATGTTGAAGCACCAATTTGAACGATAATCATGATGCAAATAATGCAACAAGAGAATAAACAAAATAATGTGTGTCAAATAGTGTCACTTGATTTTCCAGTATAAACCACAATTTATGACAATAATGATTTGTTTTAAATTGGAAACATAAACACATGAAAACAAAGTCACTACATTATTCCTTTGATTTTTCCAAGATGAGCTAAATCCAACTTCTGTAAACCATTCGAAAGTAGTGATTGAGAGTCACCAAAAACCCGTGATTTGTGTATCATCAGAATCAATGGTGCCATTTTGGTTGTAAATACATAAGTATTCTTAGTATTGGAAGGAATTTGTGTTTTATGAAATCTCACATAGTACATGAGTTACACGATAAGTAGGTTGAAATTGTGATTCATTCTACTTCTCTTTACAAGAGGGGCCCAACAACCAATTGAAAAGATATAGCCACGAAACCATTCAATTCAACACACCAGTCTTTTAACTTGTAAGGATGATCTCTTTGAAGGGGATGTATTCGAGGTGAGACTTCTTCCTATATTTCATACATGTGGCTTATAGAATGTGTACATGAGTCATCTAAATTTGCAATCACTTGTTTTTGTGAAATCTTAGGTTAACATGACATTTTTAAGCACATCCGACTTATTTGGTCTTACTCAAACAAGGTCCACTGACCACATGTGACACATGCATACTTGTTCTTAAGTTAAGGCAGAACGTATGCATGTAGACAAGGTTGTGACTTGTACATTCATTTGTTGTCAAGGACCGTGGTCATCAAGAAGGAAATTGTTTCTTAGCACGTGCCATCGCCATGAAAACATGTCATTGGATACAAAAATGCACAAACCTAAATGATGCATGTCCCAAGCATCATCGTATCACTTTTTCATAAAATATGTATCATTGGCTTGATTGTAGATGCTTATCAAAAGGACACGGCCTAGAGCTAGGTGAGCATAGATGAAATATATGTTTGGTGTTTTCAGTTAAAATGTTCATAACATTTGTCTATCTAAATTTATGTATGAGGTAAAAGTTGGTATCAGAAGCTTTGAATTTCATTTGACTGAAATAATGATTGATTTTTTGTAGGATACATTTCATTATCTTACAAAAACGTTCGTACATGTATTCTTATTCATGTTATTGAATTTTTGGAATGTAGTTGGAAAACCGTTTATAGATTTATCTCTGTGTTGCTTTGATTATTCTTTTTCATACAAAACATGCATCTTAATCCAAACAAAAATTCATGGAAAAACTTATTCCAAGAGGATGACTATGGGTGTGTTTTCAAACATACAACATTATGTTTTGCTATTGTGTTACTTTGTATGTGAATTCAGTACCTCCATTAAACAAAGCACTTTCGTAAAATTTACCCAAAGTGCGTATAAGGAACTCCAATCAACAACCATAATGGTGGATACAACCATAGCATCATCCTCAAAACATTTACAATCAATTGAAACATTCATCAATTAAAGGTTGAAATGAACATTATGACCTTCATATTTATCACGACTATGATTTAGTTCAATGTCCTGAGATGTACATGTTGTCCATGGATGAAAGAAATATCTTCAGAATTTCTTGTATTGGCTTGAGATTGGTGGTACCAAGAGGGTTTTCCTCCTAAACATTTATAAGATTTAAGTTGACGTAATAAAGCAAGGCGGTCCCTTTATAATTAACACCAATATAGTATCCATTATACTAGAACATGTTTTTGACATAGTTGAAATATAACATGAACATTAATTCAAAGCAAAACAAACACTTTTCGTGTACCATGTCATGATTTTCACAAGCTATGAGACTTCTTACTATCTTCATAGGATTTGAAGAGAAATACCATTCATCTAGTCTTTATGAAAAAAATCAATTGAAACAAACATGTGCTTACGTAACACTCTTTATTGGTCTTTACTTACAATGATTCTAACTTACCATTTAAATAATCAAACTAGAAAGAGATGAAAGAAAAAACACCCCCAACAAAAATCATCATCTCCACCATCTTCACCATTCATTGAACTCCTCCTAATGACCATGAGCATTCAACTTCATCCTAAGTCCATCTATAGATCCAAGTTATGTCATTCATGAGTTTTTGAAAATTTAAAAGATGATCATTGTTCCTTTGAAAGCAATCAAGTAGAGAAACATCTAGCCTATTTTTCAAACATTAAATGGGAGTTTTTATGTAAAATTGGAATGAATGTAATCATGTACCTTCACTATTTCATATCAAAGCAATTTAATGGATCAAAAAGATCGCTTTTTATGAAGAAAATGCACATCAAATAAGGGGAAATGCAAATTTGAATGAATGTGATAAATGTTTAGCAATTTTTATAAATTAAAAAAAGATTTCTCTGGTGTCTGTATGGTGCTTTTTCTTATGAAAAAATACTTCCAATTTGATTAAGCCTCATAGTATGTTCCTTATTTGTTGTTATTCAAAATCATTTGGACTAAGCATCATGTTCAACAAACCCTTTGTTACAAATGAAGGTCATGGTGCATGTTGTGGATCCTTGTCATGCATGTGTCACATCCACTTGCACATAACCAGGTTAGGATGTTTTAATCTGCAATAATTGATCCATTAAAATAAGATTAACTCCAGTTATGCATCTTCCATGTCTTAATTACATTTGCTAAGCACATTCAGTCTTCCGTAAATGCATCAGTTGACAATTACCATGGTCAAATTTCCAAGTAATTTGCCTTCTACAAAATGGGATGCATTAAATTTCAAGGTAAAACAATTTCAACCAGACCATGCAATTCAAGATTATGGGAGTATTTTTTTCTTTTAGAATCCATTTTGCCTTGTCGGCTTACACAATTTGTTATGCATCATGAAAACATCATTCTTTTTAACTACATGTGAATTCAAGAAGTATGGGTAGATGTAATCAACAACATGGGTGCCCTCCCAAAGAAGCCAAAAACTACACGTGGAATTTTTGATATGCATATATAAGCATGCAAGAAAGGGGAATGATCAATGAGGTCATCTTAGCACAAGTGTGTTTGAAGCGACACACTTTGTCCATTACAAAGAGCTGATGACAAACGTTAACCAAAATAGGATAGTGATGAGGAGATCCCTTATCAAGGAGGGCAAGAGAAAAAATGTCTTACAAGATTTGAGTAATGGTTATGGTCAAGACAAGTAAGTGGCATGCTCTTTCAATTCTACCATGTTCTCTTGAACTATTCTTCAATATGATGTATGCAAAACTAACCTTTGTTGTGAGAATGTAGTAAGATGAATGATGAATGCTAGATTATGGTTATTATGTCTACATTTTGATTAAAGGATCAAACATGAGTGGATAGAGTTAACCATATCTTGATGATAACTTTGTACATAATTGTGCTTCACATATCTATTGAATACGACGATCGTGTACCACATCTGTGACATGCCTTCATTCTTAAGTCTTGTAACATGATATGTACGTGTAAAATGGAACAATGGAAAAACATGTAGGAATACGTCAACCATATTGCTTGCTTTGCTATTTTAAACTAAATGAAATAACTTTAGTAATGGCATTAATAAATATTGATGTTTGTGACGTGTAGCAAGGGCTAGGCTCCTTGCTTCTTGAAGTGTTGTGCTTACAAAGTAAGTACAAGTAGAATGAGAACATTGAAGAAGGTGAATTCTAGGATTGAAAAACTATTATTGATGAAATTCAAAAGACTGTACCATAAACGGAACTTACTTAGAGGTTAGCTGGACATTCTTAAGTCTAGACATAGCTCTGAGTAAGAAGTAAGAAGTTTGCATCATACTTTTATGTAATTTTAAGACCAAAGTGAAGTTGTAAAGCCTTTTTTCTAGTCAAGTGTGTCCTCTTGCCTAGGATTGCATATTGCTTTATGAATGATTGAGGTATGAAGAAGAGCTTCTATGTAGTGTCTGCCTCATGTGATGTATAGAACTAATCCATGATGTTTTCTACAATTATAGGTAGAATCCATTTAATGATGAATGAGTTCTTTAACAAGGACCTCACGGATGTTGGTAACTCACTACAAGTTGCTAGCGAGTTAAGAAACGTTAGGCAAATAAAAGCTGCCAATTGTAGGTGGAACAATCCTTTCTTTGAAAACCTTCTTATAGAACATAACACTAATTGTAGGTCTGGGAAGTTAGTCATGCATGTGTGTGAAAACGCAAAGGTGTCCCAGAATTACGCTTTACATGTAGGTTGTGAGTGGTGCATACATGTAGCTATGAAGTGCTGTGTTATGCATGAAAAGAATTATATGTATGTTTTTTTCATGCATGTTTGTAATGGTTTGGAGAGTTTTGGTGCATGCATTAACAGATGAATTGTGGTCCCTAATAAAGGCCTTGCATGAAATTTTTTTCTTATGATGATGTAGTTTCATGTGGCAAGTGGTTCCTATTGCTCTATCTCATGTAGCATCAATTAGATTTTTTGTGGGCTAGTATGCTATAGTATGATGTCCCACAACAAATGTAAGTAGTGGCTTATGCTAGAAGGCATGTACAACCCTATTCTACATGTAGCATGTTAGAGTGAGCGATAAGTGCACTGAGCGACAACTTCGACATGGCTGATCAGATCGACAATCGAAGGTCAATATGCAAAGTTACAGATTTTCATTTGTACATACTCGGCTATGGCTCAACCGGGAATTTCTGATGTATGAGCTAGATTTCATTCTTGCAACGAGCTAAAAAAGGGGGGTAAGAAGCTTGGATCTTTGATTGCTCCATGCACAGCAAGGCTATGCATGCTTGTTGGCCCAGCTTGGTTAGCAGCTGCGTAGTGCAAGCAAGCATTGTTGGGTACTTGGGCCAGACCAGTCTGGGTTGGCCTATACCTAACAGGACTATTGGGACCACTTGCATCAGCACATGCAAGCAAGGCTCTAGATCAGGGACCACCCTGGATCAGGTGGTGCATGCAAGACTCAACATTGCATCAATTACGACATGCACAACTCAGCAATTGCATCAGCTACTACATACATCACTCAGTAGCTACATGTAAAGCCAAGAGTTGGGACTGCTTTGCATGAGTGACAACATGCACCACTCACAACCTGGGACCACGGCCAAGTTGCTTGCCTTTAGGAAGCTTCCTTAAGGAGGAAGCTGCATGCCTTGGACGGGGAAGATTCCTGGAGGAGGAAGGTACGACTTTACAACAAGAAGTTTCTTTAGGCACATGGCAGCTAGTCAATTTGCTTGCATCTAAGCATAAAAGTAGAATGGACTCAGTCTGTCCAATAACTCTAGTAAAAGCAACAACTCCATTTAGCAACTTAGTAGTTGCACCAGCAGTCCTCCTTTGCCAGACAATGCTTCAGACTAGGACTCTGTAGATGCTCTCTCACCTGAAGACCAACGTCAACTTGGCAGCCTTCTACCAGCCTGTGTTGGTGGATGCCTCTGACTACGTGAAGGCCTGACTACCTAGAAGAGGTCGCCAGACTACGCCCAAGACTGGAGAGCAGCCTTGCTACGGCTGCTTCTCTAGACGTTGCTCATCTCTGAGCTAGGAGCTGTGTCGAGGTGTTGAGCCCAGAGTTAGTGTCTGGCGTTAGCTCTACTTGTGTACTTCTGATTGAGTCGAGAAGGACTCTGTTGGAGTTCCCCTCTGTCAACCTTGTAAGCCTAACAGCACTCTACCAGCTTGGCTAGCAAGGTGAGAAGAACTCTGACGACCCATTAAGTGTGGCAGTGGCTGCCAGCGTGGAGAGGAGGCAGCCCTCACAATGTGAAGGCAATTTCACTTAAAAGTACGGTGAACGTGCTGAGACCCTTGCAACGACACCCTTGACGGCCTTGTAAGGTGTTTTGTCGTCAAATGGGGCAGGTTGTGTCAGAGCACTAAGTTGAGCTATGTTTTGCCGTTGTTTCCTTGTACCATACTTGTACTTGATAGTTTCTTTCAATTACAAGTTTTAATCCAAGTCTTCCGCTTCCAAACATTGGTGTATAAGGTTTGCTAGTTGGGCATAGAGATCCTGGGCAATAGAAATACTTCCTTGCCACATCGGAGCACGCACTGACTTCGTGACTCCAGGCTCCAAAACTCCAACACAGCACACATCATGTCATAGCTATATGGTCCCTCTAATTTCTATACTTTGATGCCAAAGTTGAATCATGCTTTTTCTAGTAGAAGAAAACTATATCATTAAAACTACGAGTTTTCACTACATCTATTCAACATTTTTAAAACTACTCTAATTGGGACACTGATCACTCAACCTCAACAAAAAAGGAAAACAAATAGTCACTTTCAAAAGTGGAAAATCATTTTTTTCCACATGGTTGTGACATTTTTCTTTTTGAACTCAGACAAGAAAGTTTTCCTCTTTTTGGACCCTCTTTCATGTTTTGCATAGTCATTGTTACCCTATGTAACCATTTTAATTTTATTAAATGAAAAGGAAACAAAGCATGAAATGCATCATGTCAATAAGGGTTAATGTAAAAAAAGGGTCATGTAGCGCATGACTCAAAACAAAGTGTGTATGTGTACACGATTACGGGTGCTTATACACTAAGACAAAAGGCTTGATACATATGTCATTTCTAGTTGAATGGTCATTAATGCATTGATTAAAAAACGTGAAACTGCTTAAGTTTGGGTATCCATGGACAAGAACCAAGCTTGATGTGTTTTCCCTGTTTCACATCCTTTGCCACCATGAGAATGATTCTAGGGACAATTGATTATGCACACTCAAATGCAAGATTATACTTGGTTGCTAAATCCCACACATATTGTTCTTTGTTTCTTCAGTTCGATCTTCTTGTCTCCATCCTATCAATGTAACTTTATGGATATTTGTCTTATCTTAAAGATTCTTTAAGATATGTAGTTTTTTTTAGATCATCCTTGTAGAAATGTTCTTGTCATGAGATAAAGAGAAGATCAAAAGATTATTCACTTTCTCCTTGTATGAGAATATGCTTGTGCTTTTCTCTTCAACCCTCCTCAATCACACTAGTGATAAAATCCATATTCTATCATCATGTCATTCATTTCATAATGTTAAGTGTAGAATTCAACGGAAAAACATTGCCACATTTACAATGTATTCCCTTTTGCTATACCATAAAGGTCTTTTATCGCACCTTGTTTTGGAAACATATTCTTTATTTTAATTTGATTAATCTCCTCATCAATGAAATGTCTCGTTTTAATGATACCTGAGTGCTAGAGCATTCAATTTTAGTGCACCAGTATGTGTAACATCTATCCATGTTTATTGCCTATACCTTATTGGTATATCTTGTGCCTCATATCCATTGGTGGTGTAGACATCACCAATGGATGTTAGTTCATGTGTGATATTCAGACATCAACTTTGATCTTACTTTTGTTTACCCATGTGGCATGTGAACAATCTCCTCATTTTTAGATTGTAGGGTATTTATCGAATCAACCTGATTTCATTGTTGCATTTTGTGATTGTTTTTAGTTTTGTTAAGTTCACCTATCTTAAAATGGATGGTGCTTTGGTTTTAATCAATTCATCATGTCAATAACTTCTTCCAAATTCACTCTAACGAGCGTTGATTGTAAAACCATGGGTGAAAATCAGTGGATGTACTTCATATCCATTTGTTTTGCTTTCTATGTACGTTTTTGGTCGAAATCCTATTTTGTTCTTCTCCCCATGATTTGTTGCTATCTCAGAAATGAGTGGCCAATGACCTCATCCCCAAAGCGAATGATTGACTAGTTTCTCATGAATTCAACATATCAATGAACATGGAGATCTTAAACAGATCATCACATAGTACATGTAATCAATGATAACTAACCCATCATGTAAGGTATGCATGCATGGGCTCAATTTGAATTACTTGATGTTGATGATTTCTTTCAATTGACCAAATATAACAATTTAAGATTTTCAAAACAAATGATCTAGTGCATAACTTAGGATTCGTTCAATGTAACTCATAGATTTTGATGATGCTTTTTTTGTTGATGATGATTGTAATTCTGGTGGTGATGGTGATGTTATCTGTGATTTTGCTCATGAGACCATTATGTCAAATACATTGTTTATCATTTCACACATGAAATCTAAGCATTGCGGCCAAGGGAAAATTCTGGAAGCTTGCAACATGGGTTTCATTCAGATGAGAGAGGTTTCATAAGGTATCATGATACCTAAATCTAGTTTTGAGTTGCGTTTTGTATATAGAGCAAGTAGATTGTGGTCAAAGCTCTGTTTTGAAAGAAAAAACATTTATTGTTTGCTTTAGTAGTCAGGTAGGAACCATGTTTCGCAAAAACATAATTTGGTGATATTGAATGATTATTCAAGTTTTTGTATGGTTCAAATTTCATTCGTTTTGCACTACGCTTGGTCGCATGAAGAGGCTTCATTCCTAAGCATGTCAAGAGTTATTGTCTATCTCTTATTGAATGCAAATCACATACCATCCTCCTTATTTCCTATTCTTCAACTAAATGATCTTACATTGAATCAAATTTTTCATATGCTTCTCATGAGCACAAGTAATCCCTTATAAGTATTTTTTTACATCTAGACGACAAAATCTTTCGTCTCCCTCCATACGCTTGGTTGTCCTCCTATCATGATGTTTTGTTTATGATTGATTTAATAAAATGTGCAATCCTTCATTGGTTTTTATGTTTGTAGTGCACACTAGACTAACATTTCATGTTGTATACCTACACACCAAAAAAACTTCACTTGCCATATTGTAAATTATGTTTCTTGTTTGTTACAATGAAGACAAAATGCTGCTCTCATATTCATGTTGTGTTGTTTGCAGCCATCAAAAAATCATGGCTAGTGCATTCCTCTTATCTATGGGATCAATCAGCACTTCATTTGCATGTGTAGTTACAAAACATTCAATACATTTCTCACGCTTTGACATTTCAATGTTTTATTTTGATGAATTAGATTCTAAATCTCTAGAAGAACAAACGAGAAAAGGGTTTTGGATACGTGCTCATAATCGGGAGATAATTGTTGTTTCATTATACTCCTCACCA
>SZWC01005578.1:124539-141546 GCA_023375785.1 Penium margaritaceum
CATTGTGTGGATTGAGACGGCATTGCAGTTAACGGACTTCTTGACCAAGGTTGTGATCCCTAACTCGTTCAAGAAGGCGGTGGTTGTAGTTGGTGTGCGTCCGTGAGGTCCTCTCTCTCTCTCTCTCTCTCTCTCTCTCTCTCTTACACACACACACACACACAAAACATCTATTAATTGCTTAGTTCCCGCCCTCCCTTGTATGGTGACTTGCTGTTGGACCTTTTTTGTTTGTTCTGCCTTTTAAGCTATTTTGTGATCTTGAATTTGTGTTGAATTTTTATCCTAGTGTTTTTTTCATTGTCTGTTGTTTACCCTTCACGAATCCGTTTCTTACGATCTTCAAGCATGGAGGTGTTTGAACCCCTTTAATTTTTTCTTTGTAAAAGCTTTTCGTAGTGAGTCAATTTTTTTAGTGTCAAAAAGTTTGTTATAAACTCCTAGTTGGTTAACTCCTCTCCATTACCATGGGACTTCATAAGCTTGCGATAATTAATCCTCACAAAAATGAAACAAGAATTGGTGTGGAAAGTTTTAGAAAAGTTATGTTTGTCTTCGTTTTGCTGATGTGAAGTTGAAAAGTCCAGAACAGTCATTGTACACACGTAAAGTTGATACATGGAAAAAATGCAAAAAACAAATCGGGCTCAAAACACAACAAAATGGGCCTTGGGTTTTTCCCTCGTCATTTGGCTCCAAATGATTTTTGATAGCGTGATATTATTGAATACCATCTCTTTTTTTAGTTAGTAAACCATTTTAATGAAGTTTCTTTAGAGTACACCCTTTTTGATGCACTCTTACAAGTTACGGTCATTCTTGGGCATGAAAAGTATGTTTAAAATTGCGTTATAAAGTTTCTAACGTTGGTTTTAGAATAATTTAGGGTTTTTTTTGTGTATTTGGTATACGAGGGTATGAAGTTATATGTATGTAAAAGCATATGCCCACTTTTGTTGGAGGCTTTGGTGTACAAAATTGTGGATTTGTTGGGAAAAACGTACAATTGGTCTTGGTTAGGTCCATAATGTATCAATTTTTCAAAAACTAATAATGTTTTTCTTTTGTGTTGCATGGCCATTTTAGGATGAAATACAAAAACACCATCGTTAGGGATTTGTCCCTTGATTTGTTGGTGACCTCAATGAGAATATGTTTGGATGAGGTATTGTAGGTGATGAAAGACCTATTTGTACGGTAGGTTGTGACATTTGAACTGTAATGGAAGCTTTTAGTACACTCATTTACCCACGCAAACGCTGGAACTGTATGTGTTCTGCATGCATTGGCCTAGAGACACTGTAGTATGTACGAATTGGATTAAGGTATTTTGGTATGTTCAATTCAATGGTTCGCACTATTAGTGAGGAATATCTTCTTGTGCTTCCGTGAAAGGATGATGCGAAGAAAAATCCTTCGGCAACCATTTGATCAACGAAGGTGCAAGGAGTTTACAACGTACCATCGAGTGGCATTCGATACCCATCGAAGGCAACATCCTGACGCGCTCCTCATTTTTGCTGATGCAAGCCGGAGGACTAGTGCCAGTAGAGAGGTTATTGGGATCCTGTTTTTCTTCTTCGGAGTCGACGCGATTGAATTCGACTTGGATCCGCGGTTTTAGGCATCTCAGTAGGAAGGTAGAAGTCTGATGCCAGAGTGAAACGTCTTTACACATGTCGATGCTGTCCATGGACCACGGTTTTGGGACCCCGATGTGGAATCCTAGTCGTATTGTTTCTTGGTACTAACGCTCCCATTCCTTCCGCCGGACACTCTTGCCCGTTTATCCATCTTCGCAGTACATCTCAATCTGAGACCCTGGAACGACGGGTGCAGACCTTCAGATTCGCCTTGCTCGATCGCATTATTGTAATTCAAGAGTCCAATATCTTTCTTTCACGCGGTCAATGAACGTTTTCACCGTGCGGATTCAACGTCGGACACAAATTTTGAGGTAGAGAGCAGAAACATCTGACGTGGGATCCCGACAATGTGTACTCGGTCGAAGCTTGAAAGAGTGTCGAAGCTATGTACAGAGGCTCATTGGCTCATCCAGACTGTTGCCTTCTCATTTCTATCGGATAGTGCTGTTTCACCTGTTCCATCGTGGCCTGTTTCACTTGTCCAGAAACTTTTTTACGAAAAGGAATGTTTGAGCTTTTTGCATGTCCGAGTCCGAATCATTTGTTTGGAGCCCTATTCGGTCGCAGTATTCGGTCTTTTCCAGATGTTGCGCCTTTGTTCCGGCTTCTTCCATCGTAGTGCTCATGGAATCTTCCTGAAGTCCAGTGCCCCACAGCTTCTCGTGATTTCAGCGTGTATCGCATGTCCCTTGTACACGGGCCCAACCCATCCAGACAATTCATTGCGCCGGTGCATTCGACTCTGACGGAATCTCGCATCGTTTTTTCCCGTTCAGTGAGCGGTGCCAGCAAGATTATCACTGGCCTCTAAACTTTGTCACGGAGACTCGACAGCTATGGAAGACTGGCAATCTCCAGCAAACTTTGAACCCCCTCACTTGGTCAACTCGATCGAATCATCGATGACGAATCCGTCGCATCCAGTCGGTCGCCGATTTGTGTCGACTCAAGTCGGCCAAAAACATGCAAGAACGGGAAAATCGGGTAGTGCAGTACCAGTAGAGCCTACTGCAGCCTAAATCTCGCAACAGTAGCAAGCAAACACCATTGTAGTCCTCACAAAACTAATGACGTACCAACCTCGAACTACAATTGTGTTTCATTTAGTGAGAACATGTTCTCTTAGCACACATATCAGCAACATAAATTCGGACAGAATGTGGTGAATGTAGTTCAACGGTCATAAGAATGAACCTATCTTTGAGCGCAACATCCAGAAATATCTTCACATGCGAATTATGTTAAGAACAATCTTATCAAGGCCCAAAAGAGCAATAAAATCCTAGGATGCCACACAGTTGAGCTTTAAAATACTTTCACAATAAAAATAGGGAAAACAAAACTCAAGGAAATTTCAGGAAAAAGGGAAGAAATAAAGTAAGAATTCAGAGAGCCAAGGGTATTACGATCACACATTTCAACTCATTTCGAAGCAAGCTTAAATGTAATGACTCGTGAAGTATTGAAGTATTTTTCTGGCAATGAGCAAGAGATGTTAGCATTTTTACAATGAAAGGAAAGGAATATAGAATAACCTTTTAGGGTAATGATATTTTTTCATGATGCTAAAGAAATCAATAAAAATGTCTTGTAATCATGTATTGAGAAGGAAAAATCAGATAAACAAACATCTTGGTTGACGATACAAAGTACAAACTACATGTAAGTATTATCCTCAACACAACCATGTACATAGATTATAGATTTCTTAGCTTCCAAAACGATAAAACATCCTCCTAGGCCATACAGGCCATTGAAAATTAAGTCTTTAAGCTACTTCCTTCAAAATTATTGATGTCTCCCTCAATCAACTATGAAACACAAGTGTTGATCTTAGAAGGCCTCGTAACTTGAAGTTTGACAGCATATTGATAGGAAATCTAAATAAAAATCTAGAAGAAAAGCTAGTGGAAATAAAGAGAAAGCCAGAACTCTGAGTCTCTAACGCACTAATGTTTTTGTGTCTTAAAGTTGCTATTCAAAAGTGTGAAAGCTAAGAATTAACTTAGCCGTGGCTTCAAAAATGTTAACCAAGTTTAAAGAGTGGCTTCCTCATGCTTGACGGAACTAAGCTTCTCTGGGCATAGTGTGTATGAATATTCCTAAAACCCCACGCACGTTAATAGAATATGCTTGCCAACTTTGAATGATTAAGGGAAAACCCAACTTATAGCATCTCCACACTAAGCAGCAAACCGCATGGACAACTTCTTTTGCAACCTTGTACACTCTTTCCATTTTAGGTCCTTGTCAAAAAAACATATGGTGAAAATTCAGGAATATTTCTAGCAAAAAAAGCAAATCCAAAAACATCATTTGTGAACTAATCCCCAAAATTAAGAACCAAATACATTTTTATAGAGGACTAAACAACTTCGACAGTCACACACTTTACAACTCCACATGAACTGGTTAAAAGCTGTTTTTTCAACATCCATGTCTTAAGATATCTAGGCCTTTTCCTGAAGAATCTGTTAGAACAGCATTGAAGAGATAGTTTTGCATTCAGATTTTAGTGAGACATAGGTCAAGAAACAAGTTGAAATCGAATCTAAGAAAACGAAGTAACACAATACTTTTTGAAACATCAAGTACAAAACTTATAGACATTATAATTCTGGTAGTTCCAAAATTTTACGAGGTCCTTCAGAAGAAGTAAAAGGGTTTAGTCAAGTTCTTACCACACAAAAAAGAAACATGTTTTCATGATATTTGATGAAATTTTTCCTCAAGTCCAACATCATCATGAAATCCTTATTCCTCGTTGCCAGTGTCACATTCCTCGTTTCAAGATTTTTCAAATTGTTCAAGCTCTTGAAAAGTTGTTTCTAAGCCTCAACTTATGCTTGGAATTGGTAAAACCAGATAGAGATCTTTAAGAGAAGTGTGTGATGGTGGTTCCTTACTTTAACTTATCTAGGTGTAATTTCAGTTCATACAAAGACTTCATACATGCGTGGAAAAATTATTGCCTTTTTTAATCTTGTTAATGGATGATTCATGTATTCATCATGTTGAAGTTTAGCTTCTTGCCTAAGACACTTTTCATTCGGGGATTATTCTACTTGCTTATGGATGTGCTATTAGAACAAGTTTGTAATGAAATATAAACGTTCTTGTTTTAAAAACTTGAGATGGTGTAAATAATGGAGCAATAAGTAATGTTGTAAACTTTGTTTTTGCGCCATCATTTAACATCACTTGCCTCACCCATGCTCTTCTAATGCCATTGAATGACCCTTATCTGTCCTTATGTTGACAAGTCTTTTTGTAACACAAACATGCATGCTCTAAGAGCTTGAAACAAAGTAGAATGAGGGCATGTGGTTGAGCAAGTAAGTTTTGCTAACACTACTCATTATGCTTATACGAGAAACCCCTTCCTTACTTTTAATGATTTTTTTCTGTTACTTTAACTCGTTCTTCTTTTATGAACCCAATGATTTGTAAAAATGTTTCAACATATCACCCTCAATCTCAAATTCTTAAAAAAGTACCAAAACATGTCCTCAAAAGTGAACAAAATGTTCAATTACATGCATGCAAAAAACGAGTCTATGTAATCAATTAAAAGTATCATTTTATTCTATGGAAAAACTTAAACTATTTTCATTAAAACTCATTGATTTATTTTAATACAAAATAAATTTTAAGAGTAATACACTATTACATACGATAATCAATACATGCATGCATCATGATTGATTGATGGTGCCTAATTTCTTGATGAGTCTGACGACTTCTTGCTTTACGGAATGATGTATGTACATCACGCACGTAACCATTACTCCTACAGTTTTTGCAAGCCAACGGTTTTTTTTACCTCGTTTGAAGAATATGATTACAATTGTGGTAACCTCATGTAGAGGTTTTTGACATCCATTTTGAATTTTCCAAAACAACCTTCTCGGCTCTTTACGTCACAAGTGTTCAAAATTCATTCATCTCCACATGTTTACTTTAAGCATCAAAACATGAATGGTTCATGAACAATAAGAGCAGCTATGGTAAGAAAAATCATGCTAAAGTAAGGAATCATTCAACTTCAATATTAGTGATTCATGCCTCAGGACCATTAATTTGTATCACCGATTCCTGTAAGAGTGGATATAGGCTGTATTCAGAATAAGTGCATGAAATCATGATGTGAATGAAGGGTTTTCCAGTCCTTTCAAAAGTAATTCCATTTCTCACCAAATTTGATATAACTTTCTTCCATGTGCTCGTAGTTGAAAATAATACAAAAATCATTTTCTTCTAATTTTTCTTTGCATTATTCAATGAATCCTCTCCCTTCATTCTTCCTCTCGGATGCATTTTTTAAGATTTCCATTTTACATGTATTAGGTAGATCATAAAGATTTTTTGCAAAAGTGTAGGGTTTTGATGGCAAGTTGGTTACTCTTTAACATAAACATCACGTTCTCATCCATTTCGTAGAATGTATTCCATAACAATGTAAGAAAATCTTCTTCAAAGCATTACATATGTACACCAAAGGAGGTTATGGAAACAAATCAGCAAATTTTGCTGATACCAAAATTAATTAATGTGTTTAGTAGTTTTTTTCAACTTGCATAAGGAAGGAAGCCTTTTGACAAAGTTGATTTGACTTATTCTGTGGAAAAATATGCTTATGAGGCTGCATATGTACAACACCTCATCTGATTTGGTTTTTTTCGGCCGAAAACTTTGCTTTTGTGGAGGACCGTGCATATTTTATTCTTTTTTTCCTTTTCTAAGATCAAATTATTCCATCAATAGGATACAAAACTGTTGGTTTTCTACCTCGGTCTTCTTTGATTCTTTTCTTTTAAGCATCCTCACATCCCTTGAGTTTTAGGTTGCTCAAGGCTCGAAAGAAACGTTTTACATCACTTTTCTTGTAGAGGTACTTGACATCATTATGGAGCTTCTCACAATTCAATTCTACCCATGTTTTGTTTTTGTAAGCCACATTACTAGTAATGAAGTGCATGTGAGGTTTTTTCAACTTTAAGCTTGCATTAGTAATCTTAGTGTTCTCTAAGGTAATAACTACTTCTCAACCTTTTGACTGTTAGATAAGACCATTGTTGCTTCATTGAGAGTACAAAAAATTATGAAAAAACCTGATAAGTATTACTCTGGAAATGAATAAATGGTACGTGCGCTATTCTTAGCATTCCATTCATTGCCACCTTAAAATGTTTTAGCACCATCTATCTTACATTTTTTATGAAGTTCATAAACGGGTAGATGATAATGTATTTGTTTTAATCTTGACTAAGCATAGTAAAATAGTTTAACCTTGAAAATGGAAAAATAATGAATGATTGTTTTTCCTTGTAAGAAATGATGAATTTAACCAACCATAGAAGGCGTTTAGGGTTTTCCAGATGTAAATGAGGAGTTATCTTGAAAAATTACTTTCTCTTCATTAGCTTGTGTCATTTCCAATACCCATGTTTACAACATTTTGTTCGACTTAAAAACAACTTTGTTTCAAACAACCTATGAAGTAATGTGTGTTCACGTCGTGTGTAATAATTGCATATCACTATTTGTGGAAGGATGATGTTTGTTTGGTGCTGGTGAATTAGAAAAACATGTTTGGAATAACATTGTGCCTCAAACGTGAGTGAACAAATGCTGATCATGTTTTCAAGTTGTTCATACCCCTTTGTCTTTTTTAATTATCAAAAGGATTAATTTCGACCCTTTGGGTTTGGAGCTAGATGGTATCCTTGTCAGATGCCATTTGTCTGGGCCAAGCTCTTCCCTCATCATTATCCACTTGAGTTCAATGTACTTGGCATTTCTTGCTCAAAAATCCATGAGAACTTTTTTCTCAATGTTTAATTCCTTTATTAGTGTGAACATAGCGTTGAGATAAGTATTCGTGAATCCAATAAGGATACTGGATCTACAATAATGGGATATGTATTGATGCTTATCTATCCATTTGCCCATTATTTTTATGCTTCATCATTTGCTTTAGATGATATTTGAAGAACAAGTCGCTGGATTTTCTCATGTTCCAACGTTTTCCTTACATTTTTCCATCATTCCATTTTCCCACAATGATGTTGTTTGCTGTTATTGGCCTCTTTGGCTATGTTCTAAGGGGTCTCTTGGAAGGTAAATTTTTGTGCTCATAATCTCTTTCTTCACATGATGTGAATAATCAAGGATTATATATCTCATATCTGTGTTTTCATCCACTTGTGACTAGTTGAAGGTGTTGTAGAAGGTCCTTAAGAAGTACAAGTCATGCTCCTTTGTACGTGTTTGAGTTTCTTTAAATGAATAGCATTTTGAATACCTTTGGGCCACTTTAGTTTTCCACCATGCTTTTCCTCACCATTAATGTTCATATTTTGAACATTCTGCTTTGTGAATTAAATTGGTATAATGTTTCGTATGCGCAAATAACAATTCCATACGATAGCAATGCTAAAAGTTGTAACATGAGCATTGGCACTATGCCAAGCCCTAAATCATTTTGTTTGAAGGAGAAACACAAGTGGTGCATATGGGGGCACCCATTTTTCTTTTGTAAGTCCACAGATTGTTGCCATCTTTTGTACGTGAAAGTGAATTCTATGTGCATGTAATAATGAATCATTCCCTTAGAATCTTGCAAGACGTTTGTAGAGGGTTGTACATGCTTGATTGTTTTCAAAATGAATGCATGAAATAAGCACTCATGTATTTTTTCCTATGGTTTTAGCATAGAATTTCCCTTTTATCTTCACCTTCTATCTTCATTATCTTCAACCTCTGATTGAAGTATGCAAAAACGTAATTCATGATGTATAGTGTATACATTCACACAAACTAGGAACCAAATTTGACAAGATCTCCTGTTGTTTGTTAGATATGGGCTGATCTTGTGATCGTAAAGTGGGTATGGTTGTTTGTTGAAGCAAAATTTTGACAGAAGGGAAATGAAATGTCATGGTTGCAGAACAACAATTTTCTGCTACCATGACCATGATGTGGCATTGCAACTATTTTCAGTTATCGTTTGGTTGTCTCTTATCATATTGTCATCCTTTTTAATCACAAAATCTGGTTTCCTACATACCACAATGATATTTTATTAATTTAGTACGGTTTTTTCATTATGCAAGATTGATCATTTCTTGTAGATCTGTTACATTTTTTCTATGTTTGACAGATATCTTCAAAGTGATGATGTCATAGTAATTTTTAAATTGTATTCAAGTTGTAATAGGTTTCATCATGGTAAAAGTGAGATTGTGATTTAGTAAGATAGATGTTTTCATAAAAATGTTAATGTTATTTAGTTACAAAAGAGCAATTAATGTTGTCAATATCACTTTCATAATGCCTTTATAGTTATCGTGTCAAAGGCATATTGTAAGATTGATGATGCCATAATGGTTCCGTTAGAATGATTTTGTCTCAAGGATGTTGTGAGTGTGATTTTATCATGGTGTTTTGGTCATGATGAGTTTTTGCAAAGATTTCCTAAATCTTGTTATAATGATGTTTGAATGGTGATGGTGTCGATGACTTGCGGACATAAGGCTGTTTACCTTTCAATGTTGACGTAATGATGTAAACATTCATGCTTTCATGACGTTGTTATCATTGCTTTGTTATGTTATTTAAACTCACATTCTGTTTATCTTTTCAAAATGTTTTCATTATGCTGATGTACTGACTTTTAAAGGGTGAGGTTTTCATGGTGAGATTATCATAGGCATAGTGGTGTTTTCTTTGTCATAATTAAATACTAATGTTATCATAACGTGGCTGTTTCTTGTAACTTGTTGAGTGATGTGCGGAACTCTCCAACCACAACTACCTTCTTGACTCCGAAGTGGAATTAGTCAAGTGTGCTTACATAAAGGTTTAAAAGTCGGCATTGGAGACTCATCTAAACAATTACTGTGTCAAGCCAATATCCTTGCAAATATGTTATGTGTTAGCTTTACCAATTATATGCACACCCATAAGAAAGTGTGTAACTTACATTCAATCTTCTCAATTTTAGGTGTTATCCTTTGATTTTTCATTCTATCATGGGCTACCATGTTGTCTTATGTAAGGATGGTGAATTTCATGTGGTATTTGCAAATGATACTAAAACTTTTCTATGGATTTTTTTCAGAATACATTGCTACCAAGGACAAAGGAAATTTTTACAAGGAAAACTGATATGTAGTCTTCACTCTACAATTCCTGTTTGAATCTTCATTTTCCTTTGCTTAATCTTTACTGATCAGCCATCCATATACAAGAAACAAGCAAGATATTGTTAGTAAGAAGACTTATTTGCCAAATTGCGTTAAGAAACTTAACAAAAAGCGTTTCAACTTAAGCGTGATTACACCCATACATGAACATTTTTCAACCCTCTCCTTTTCCATGCTCCTCCTTTACTTCACCTTGAATTCTTATTTTTCATCCTCCTTTCCTTCAAATCCCCTTTCTACATCACTTTTTTTCCCCCTCCTCCCCTTCAGAATTCATCTTTCTCAACCCAATATCTACTCACTTTTCCTCTTCATTTTTGCTTTCCTGCGCTTCACCTTCCCGCATTTCTTCCTACATTGTTTGAACTTTCCCATTTCCCTTTTTCTCCAACTTTTGTTATCCCCTAAGACTTTTCCTTCCAAATCATGCCCATATAATAGCCCTCTCCTTACCTTTCCTGCTTATCAGTTGTTGCCATCTCACCATCCCTTTGAAACACCATTACTTACCACTCCTATCCCTTGAATTATTACCTCATTTTTTTGAAAATCCCCTCCTTGTCCTGTCCTTAAAGATATGCCTGTCTCCTCTGCCACCTCTCCTACACAATTTACCCCCACGATTTTAACTTCATTCTTGTAAGCTTATCTCCCCTATTTATCAATTGCCTCCCTCATCCCTTTCATTGCATAGTTTTGCACTCTTAAAACTCGAATTCTAGGAGGATGGCCTTGATGAAAACTCATCAATCAATTGTTACAACTCATCATGCTTGGGTATGCACAATGTATTTTTTCTTGGATGTGGTAGGTGAGTTACAATGTCTAATGTGGAATGTTTCTATTTTCCCATTTGAATTTCAACTCAAACAAGTTTGTTTGTGGGGTTGTTAGAATATTAGGAATGTTTGAAAGGCCATCGATAAGAGTGTTTCATTTTCACTAGAATTGGGATTCCAATTGCCCACTGTTACATTTGTTTTTACACTTCCCCACGATAGCCTGAGTTTGGCATGATGTACTTTCACCCACATATAGGCTTATATTCTAACAAGTAGATGCTTCATGTATGAAGGGTAAAAGGGTTAAAGAGTTTATACCAAGTATATGGGGAGGACAATTTCACCATCTTAAAAATCACTCTGACAAACACAACTGGCTTGGCTTTAAGATATTATAGCTTGAAGTTAGATTCTTTGTGGTTTTGTTTTGCAAAGAATGATTTGCTTTAAGAGCGTGCCATGTTTCAGTGCAGATATTTTTTGTTTTCTTCTTGTCCAGTTTTGTTAAACTCAAAATGTTTTCTCAATGGCATGATGAGTTAATGTTTGGGTTTTGGTTTTCTTTTCTTCTTTTGAATTTTAATTTTTGGTTTCCGAAATCCATCCAATAGTTTGGTTATTCACTCGTAATCTAGGTTTTCTTCCATTAAAATACAACAAAACCTCGGGGTTTAACTCACTCTAACCAATTAGAAAATTTGGTTTTCATTCAAAACAAGAAATCAAAAGTATCTATTTTCATTTAACAGTCTCGTTAATGTTCGGATATTGTTCATTGTAGCTGGATCGAACTTCATTGAGGTTGAATCAAACAAATAAATTATCATTTTGTGGCAAATAAATTGATTTTGGAGTATGATTATCACCTGTAGGGAAGTTTAAAGGTGACGTAAAGCTATAGTCCTCTTGTACTTTCTAGTACTTCCTTTTTGCTCAATAGATTGGTTCTTCTAGGAAAATGAAAAAATTGAAGGATAATTTCTACTCCAGTTCAAGATGACATATTCATCATGAGCAAGGCTGGGGGATTTCATCTTGAAGTAACAAGTGACGCAAAAGGTCATGTGCCACATCTCATTTAGGTTACTACACAAGCAGCCTCTAGAATGATGTTGTAACATGTACCTTATGATTACTGAAAATTTTAAGTTTTACCGCTTTGAGATCTATATCAAGATGAAACATCTTTTTTTTTAATATGAAAATGAAACTTAGTTTTTGTTAATGAACAAAATCATAATTGTTTGTCTAAGAAAATTGGCATCATGAAAACATACATATTGCTTTTGCACAATGATGGAGTTATGTCCAAGTCTAGATCAAATGACCACCCTTGATTTCCAAATCATTTATGGTTTTGAGCTTTCAAGTGTTTACATAAGTGTTTTCATTTCATAGGATGGATTACACCTTTCATGATGGCATTTATGTCTAGTTAGAGACTTGAGCTTGTCTATTCATGCTTCTTTACGATTTGTTTTTAAAATTTATGCATGTTTTGGTTTTGGAACACGTGTATCCACCTCTTCATCTGATAGAAATCATTTTTTTCTAGTGGTCAAAGGTCTGGATATGTGTTAAATTGTGCATTCATCTCCTCCTTTGGGGAAGGACTGACGTTGGACATTTCATAAAGGTAGATGGCAATGAGACTATACATCTTAAGATTCCACCTTCATTTTTTTTCATTATAGGTTAATTGAGATACTTAAGAATTAAAGAATGCCTACATAATCTTAAGGAGCAAGTATCTGTGAGGGTAACTACGTTTTTGCAAAGTGGTGTGGTCGAAAGATTCTTAAAAACGTTTAGGAGACTCTTTAACCAATTTGGATTCTAACTATGTTAACATACGATGTATGAGAACAAATTACTTGGAAATGTTTCCAACATCAATTTTTTATGATTCTGGCTTTTTCATGTCATTTCAATGAAAAAGAGAATGTTGCAACTCATATGAACCATGTGCATTCATGATAGTTTATTTATTAACCTTGGCTCAACATGGAAACAAATAATGACTAACCATGGATTGTTTCTCCAAGTATGTTATGAAATGATTTGCGAGTGAGACGATTGTTCATTGTGAAACATTTCGTAGTTTTATGATGTATGAAGTGTTCCGAATATACTAATATGAATTAATCACATCAATTGGATCTATTTTGAAAATTTCAGCATGTTTTGGCATTTGTGTTTGCGAAAATGATTGAACTTCATTCCAAAATGATATCATTTCTTGTAGAAAAGAAGCAACTGAAGGCAAGCATTGAATGCATCAATGTGCAAGTTCCATTGATCATTACTAAACTTTTGAGGAAGTTTTCGTAACTCGTGAAAGGTTCCATTGCCCAAGATGATGATGTCCAAGATGTGTAAATGTATGACATGTAAAAGTTTTAAAACATTTTTAAAGTTTTTTTCTTTCTTACATTCATGAGGGTGGTGTTTCTTTCTATCTTGTGAAGAACAAAACTCACTGCTTTTTCCATTTATCCAGTTTTTTTGGTTGATCTTTGATGAAATTCATTCTTAAGAACATTTTGTCCTGTTAAGAGAGACCAAAAAATCACGTCCTTGAGTTTAGGGAGCCCAGGTTAAAATCTTTGTCTTCACAACATGTACGGAAACCTTAGAGACCTTTTGAGGCCATGAATCTTTTGATTTAAGCAAAACGATGGTTGGTGGACTAAATGGAAAATCCCTTTACAACGTCTTCGTAACCTTTTAGCTTCATTGACCCTTTGTCTTCTAGGTGAATACTAAGTTAGTTTAGGGTTGTTACATGAACACCAAGGTGGTGATACATTAAACTACAACCTCTAAGGTAAGAACCTCTAGGAATTCCCTTGCTTGACTATTAGGAGGGTTTGAGATAGGTTCAAATCCTATGCATTAAGAAATCATACTATGCCATATGATTGCTTTTTGTGCCTCCAGAGTTAAATTCAAGAACCCTAAGCTTCTAACACTCCATTGCTGTTACACGAACCTTGCAAAAAATCCTTTGCCTTGTTCAGTGCAAGATAGTTTGTCAATAAGTGGTCGATTCTTATAATGGTTTTGAGTACTTTACTTCAAGGCATTTAATTCTATTGCCCGTATGGCTTACAAGTCTATGCTTCTGAAAACATAGAAGTCTTCTTGTGCTTCTCCATATGATGCACACATTTTTACATATGTTTGAGATTCAAACATCCAAGCCTTGCCATACTGATTTTTGTACAAATATACTTATCAATTTTTTTAAAATCTAAACATAGTATCACAACACAAGATCAACCTTTAAATTTAAGAAATACTCCAACTCATGTGCAACATCAAGGAAGGAAAGGCGATAGACATTCTCTTGTTAGAATTGAAAACTTCCAACATTTTGAAGGACATGCTTTTCCTTTCAGCTTACCTTTGTAAATGTACATAATACTGTAAAAACATCTTCACTCCAATCCTTTTTTCATAGTGGTTCATGAATGTTTTCTTTGTTTAAGGCTAATCTTAGAATGTTTTGAAAACAATCCACATGACGGATATATGGAGTGGTATCATCCACGTTTTGTTACATAATGCCATCTTACAAAGCTAAATACGTGGGAGATCTGCTCACATGAGTTGAGAAGATTATTAAACATGTGAATCATTGGTAGGTAGAAAATCCAAAACAAGATTTGGATTTTCCATGGAGGCGATGACCAGTTACAACAATACTTGATGATGAACTAGTCAAAGCATTTGGAACAACAGTTTTTACGTTGGAAGAAATGCACACTATTGCCACTTTTCGAAGTTAACCAACGAATGAATTTGCAATACCTGTAATTTGTCTTTGAATAGAATGAAAACTGTTCTTTTTTTGCAGAACAAACCAGCTAGAAAAGCTAAAAATATAATGGAAGATTTTGAACAAAAGAGTTTGAAACCATTTTTTTGTCAACGGCAACTGTTTAGCCACATGAAAATGATTGAAGAGAACTAGGTGAAACTATTTCTATGACAACATCTATCATGGCATCAACTGGGGAATCCAAAACGATTTTAGCATTTTGCATGACTACCGTAGACAATGATGCAGTATTCTGCTCATTTATAGTTGATGAATCAAGAAATAAACAGCATACAGCTCTTCATGCATCATATCGATCATCTCTTGTGTAAATGTGAAGAGCTAGACAAGGAGGAGGTGATGATTCCCATCTTTTGACTTCAATAGTCCACTCATCATTAGTAAGAATTGAAACAAATGAAGATAAACTCATCTTTGTGTTGATGTAGCATGCATCACCACCAAATAGTTTTTAAGTTCAATTACAAGACTAGTGATAGTGCAACCATTTCAGTGATTAAGTGTAACTCAACAGCTCGCCCATTGATATGGTAAGGAAAGTTTTTAGGCAACATGACAAAAATCTAAACTCATTATTATAACTTGTCAAGACAGTGATACAATTGTTTTAATGCCATGGTAAAGGTCCCTAGCACTCCAACTCTTCTCGTGACCAATATTGTTAGCCACTTCTTATAGAGGAAGCAACATTTTGGAAAATTGAGGGCTTTTTGAAAATGATTATCACAAAGTTTGAGAGGTCGGGATTTTATCTTAAAATCTGACATCATTGAATGAAACAAGCTAGTACTTCATCATTTCCTTTGAGGTCTTGATCAAAGTTCGTATTCTTAGTAAGTGTCAACGGTTTTCCCTCTTTGGAAGAGTTAGGGGCAATAATCATTGATGATGAAGACTAAGGAAATTCGAATGCTTCAAGTCTCTGAAGTTCCATTTCTGATATTGACCTTACCCTTGTTTCTCGGACTCAAACAATGGGGTTTTACTTGTTAACTCGTGACTTTGCACAAGATATGCATTTTTAACTCTTGAACTTTGTCACAAACAAAATTCAAGTCTACGTTTTGTTGTTCTAGTTCAAAATTGACGTGTGCAAGGAACGTTGGAAATTTTGCACTTTGTTTAACTCTTTCTCTCCCTCTCAACCTCACCACCCCTATTTCTTGTCCTCGCTCCCTTTCTTGTAAGGAGGACAGGAGAGAGCAATGATGCCAAGCCATGAGGCCTTTCCTATAAGGCCCTTACGACCCCTCAACTGCCAATTGGGCTGATTTTACGATTGGCGAAGGGCGGCTTTCTATTTATTGAGCCACCTAGTACTTAGCTAGTGGATGGCTCTCAATTTCCCGGTTGTCGGTAAGCCCTCATGGACATACAGGGGTGGTGCACAAACACCCCTCACTTTTGAAAGGAGGAAGGGTGGAAGTGGCCCTCCCACTACAGTCCTACCTTCTTAGAATAAACAATCTCAATTCATGAACAACAAGAAAGAATCTCGGATACTGAGTCATCATTATTGTGAAAGATAACTCATGATTTTATGTCACCAACCAAACATGACCAAGTGCATAACACTTTCACCTTAGTTATGACTTTTTGGTTAGCACCTTATTGAGCATCTACCTTTTTTGGGCTAAGCACCCGCACCAAAACCATGTTGGGCATCCCCAACTTGCCATGGTTGAAGTCCTTGAATATCTCTCCATGAGAATTTGTTAAAAATTCCTTTCAGTTTAGGTGGTCCCCCTTGTCCAAATTTGATATGTGCAAAATGGTTGTTTTCTCCAACACTTCTTGACCAGCCTTTGGGGAAACTAAGATTCAGTTTTCCATGAGTTACATTCGGGTCGAGGGACAGCCTTAGGCACAAGGTATACAATTACACCCCCTAACTGGAGTGTACGCTCTCATTGCTCATTAATTGCCATTGATAGCAAGGACTGCCAGTGGTGGTGAAACAATTCCCTCTATGGTGTATGGAGTCAGTAGGCTCATATGTTACACGTCATGTATTTTGATGTTTGGCTGAAGCAACAATTACTATGAAAATGGCGTGATGTAAGCAACAATGGGAAACAACCAAATCAACATGGATAAATGTTTTTGCACCCTTGCCAACTTGAGGCAAAGATTTTTAATGGTCAGAAGCACTTTGTCACCAATGTCTAACGAGGCCTCACAACAAGTTTTATCGGCTTATTCCTTCTAAAGTTGCAATGTAGCTTGAAGGTGATCCTTTGCCTCAAATTTGCAGTGTATGGGCATGAAACATTCTTGAGGAGAAGGAAACTATCTTCCTATACTCCCCCTCTTCACCATTGAAGAGGGCACAACTCTATGGGGACAACTGATCAAGAGAAACGGTGTGAAATTTGTACACTCGTTCACCAAATTGTTTAGCACAAAGTACTAAGAATGAAGAATGTGGATAGTCTTTTTTGATAGACTGACTTTCAGTACTTCATCGGGCCATGAGTTTTGTTCAAGTATCACCATGAAGTTCATGGTGATACACTCCCATTCAGTCC
>SZWC01005578.1:141708-153501 GCA_023375785.1 Penium margaritaceum
TTTGTACACTCGTTCACCAAATTGTTTAGCACAAAGTACTAAGAATGAAGAATGTGGATAGTCTTTTTTGATAGACTGACTTTCAGTACTTCATCGGGCCATGAGTTTTGTTCAAGTATCACCATGAAGTTCATGGTGATACACTCCCATTCAGTCCCAGTATAGGAAGCTTTCAGAGGAGTCTAGTAGGCTTTCTGTTATGAGCCTTGTTTTGCATGTCATGAAATACTTACATACATTTATATTCCTTGTTGGCCACAAATAGTTGTCCAAGAGTTATTGTTAGGTCCTTTAGGGTCCCACATGACTTCGGACTTTCGGTTCGTGGAGTAAGGAGATAAGTTTAGCTTGAAGGTCTCCTTATTGTGGCATTACAACTTGTTCTTCATCCAAAACGATTGTTGCATCCTCCACCAGTTTTTTCCATGTCTGGATTTGTGATTCTTGAGACCAATAATCTATACACTATCCCATCCAAGTTGCATTGACAAAACTGTTGTAGTAGGTAGTCTCATAAATTAGTGACAACGAAGGTGCAAGGCGGTCTGTTTTTTATACTATATCTTCTTCATTGTTAGTAAAACACATACTTACCTCGTTGGTCTCTTTAGCTCACATAGGTTATAGGCTCAAAAGATTGTCTGAGGCATTTTGTTCTGGTTGATGTTCCCACGTGAACCAGAATTTGCTAAAGTATTTGCTTTGACATTCCTGCCGTCTTGATAAACTTGGTTGCATTAGGAAAAACACAAATGGATTGTGCTTATTCACCACCATCACATCTCTTTTGCACCCTTGAGAAAGCAAAGCCACATATTAGAATTGTGTAGCATCTAAAAAAGCTTGTGATCTTGAGCTATATTCTTTGTTTCAACATGAATGAGCTTATACCTTACGTGCACAAGTTATCAAAGTCGGAGGTATGATTGAAGTCTTACTACGGATGCATCACATGTCACCTCCCATGCTTGCGATGAGTTGAGAAGATCTCAGACAAGTGTTGTGGATAGAAGATGTTTGAATTTGAGCAAGGTAGTTTTATAGGAAAAAGTCACATCCTAATGAATGTGTTTTTGTGTTATTCCTATTAGTCGCACTATGAGAGAAAAATATCATTACATAAATTGTGAAGAATGTTTTGCGATATTTATGCACAAAAAGATCATGTTTGCCATTATTCTTTAAGTCGGGCCACTCTACTATGGCTTGGACCTTTAGTGGGTCAAGATGGATATCATCCTTGCTGACTTTATGTCCGAGGTATGGCTCGTCTTCAAGCTGCATCATGGCATGATCGACCCACTCACTAAGTGGAGCCTTGTGGACATGTAGAACGTGCTCCAAGTGAGTAATCGTCTTATCTAGCATCAGGCCTTTCTTGTAGATCTTCATGTTATAGAGGAGTGATGTATTCTTGAATGAATCCAAAGTCTTTGAGATAGGTAGCTTTTGATACCCACTTGAGGTGTCATGAGCACCTACAGCGCACTACGATTGCTGCTACATCCGCAATTTGGTTACGTTCTACATCACCTTGTTGAATTGGTTGCATTGATGGCTTGCCTAATGAGCAACTAGGTGTTGCTACTAGCAATCACGGTGAACAATAGTGATGTTGTGCTTGTCATGGGCAAGTAGGTTGGAAAATGTCATCTTCAGCACTGATTTCATCACGGCAACGATAATACCCTTTAAGGCTTTGCATTGTTCGTGCATCTTTACCCACTACAAGAGGGTGCAATTTGTGTAAGTGCCTCCAATGAGTCCGAAATGCTTAAGTGGACGATAGTCTCCCCCATTGCGTCCACATCTTTTAAAGAGGGGTTAGCCTCTGTTCCTTTGGTTGGTGCCGCACCGCCATTGTTGGTGGTGATCTTGAGTTGGCCTTTAGCATAAACAACAAAGTCTCCAAACGTTAAGGGATTGTTGCAAATGGCCCATTTGGGGACATAATCTAGCTTGTTCTTGGGAGAACCGCATGCTTGTATGCGTCCATCGCCTTTGCCGTTGTCCTTAGTGTTGTTGGTATTGGCATCTTTTAGCAACGCAGCAAGAAGCTTGCCCTTCGTGAGCAATCAACTCGATTTTGCAACACAAACATGGTGATGATTGCAATCCTTGTCGTATTTTCCATTGTTATCTTTGTGTTGTTTTTCATGTCTACGTGGAGGTTGTCCAAGTCAAGCTTGTTGTAGAATGTTGTAATGTTCGCCCACGTGCATGTAGAATTGCTTGTTGAGCACTATTTGGTTAAGCACGCTTCATAGTCTTGCCAAGGTAATTTTTGTTCGTGTTTTGCGATATGGTTGCCTTCGGTTTGGTGATTGTGCTCCTTGTGGTTGCTCCAAAAACTTGGAGTCTGCTAAGGATGTGTGGGTAAGCTATCACCACCTTGTTCTTATTTGTTTTGGACATTTTGTTGCTTGCGATTTTGTCACTTGTGCAACGAGCATGGAAAGACCATTCTAGGGGTTACGTTATGTCCTTAAGGAGTTTTTGCATTCCAAAGTCACCTTTCCCTTAGAATCAATGAGGCAATGATACAATTTATTACTATCATTCTAGGCCGCCATTGTCGGGGAATCACGTTGTTAAAAAAACGTTTTTCAATGATCCCAAGACTGTTACAATGAGATGGATTTAAGTAAAACATCTAAGACAAGACTCGTGACACTAAGCAATGTAAGGAAACCTAGAAGAACAAAGCAAGTGTAAGATAAAGAAGCTAGAAGAGCTTTAGCAATGACATAAATGCTGATGAGGAGGGGGGTCAAATCTATTCAAACGTTTGCACCCCTACATGCTCCCTCCTTCCTAATCCTATATTTTTGTTTGTCTTCATGTCTTTTGGACTTCTTTCAACCCTTCTTACGTCTTCTTTGTGGGCCTTCCACTCCTTTGGAGGCGCCTTCCTTGTGCTTAATGAAAATTTGGTGGCTTCCAAACCCTCTAAAAAAAGGGCCTTCCTCTTTTTTTCTTTTTCTCGGAAGTCATGAGAGTCTTTGGTATTAGGCTAGGGGAGTGAATCTTTTTTTTTATTAAGGATGAGGATAGGGAGCCTTGAGAAACAGGAAGAAGTTGGTGGTTTTGGGGTGTGCACTCTTTGTGCCATCCCATTGAAATCAGCCTTGCCAACAAAGATGAATAAGAGAATGAAAGCAAGATGCCCCAAGAAATAACGCTCTTCTCTTGCTTCCTAATGCACTTTGAGATGCTTAAAACATTGAAAAGTCGATATTATACTCCTTACTTGAGTTTTTATTCGTTTTTGATGCTGCTACTGGTGTTTTACATACGAGGTTGCCATGGTTTCCATCACATCCGTCGTTGTAGGTGTTTTCTTCCTCTGAGAACTAGTGTAACAAGCTGATAGTTTTACTCCTGTTGTAAGGTCATTTTTGGAGTTTGAACGATTGTGATGTTAGTCTACATGAGGGGTTTCCCCCCATTACATGACAAATGGGAAACTTCCATCAATTTGTGAGAGCAAGGAGACTCAAATGCTTCAAGATGTCAATAGTCTTTTCTCCATTTTGGACCGTATCCCTGGTTTTGGAACCCTAATTAGGGTTATCTTACTTCAAACCAGTCTTTTTGCAAAAGCGTTACGTCTTGAAACCTTCAATTTTATGCATAAAAGCTATTGCACATCATTGATGCTTACAAGGCATGCTCTTGATTTTATGCTATGTTTGTTGCGCGCCATCCCTCCCTCACTTGCCCTATCCCTTTACCTATCTTGCATGCTTTGGAGGAGGTTGAACAAGGGTGTGGGCAGAAGGTCACAAGGCCTTGCCCTGGGGGTTTTGCAACTTTTTTGCTGCTTATCTTGCCAAGGCCACAATTGCCGGTTAACAATTGTTCGGCAGGTGGACAGCTGGATAGTTGGTTGCCTACCAACTCTCCATCCCGCTGATAGCCATCTCGTCATCGACCATTGAAATGCTGGGTATTGGCCTGTATTTGTTAAACAAAGGGAATTTGCACAAGCACCCCTTGTTGTAGGGAGGAGGGAGGGCTCAACTGGCCGTCTTGTTACATTAAAAAGAAATTGTATGCTGAATAAGAAAACCTTACACTATCATCTAATGCCAAGGAGTTTATATGAAGCTTTTGTAGTTGAATAGAATATCATCAAAAAGATCCCTGATAAATTGTTTTTTCTCAAGCTACCCTTGTCAGTGAAGCTGAGCCCACTTTTCTGTGCTTTATCTTGGAGGCCCTTAATGTATGGTGACATCAACGTTCTTGATTCAACAACCATCACAATGCTTGTTGCAAGAGTTTCTTTGTACAATGAAGCAAAAATGTGACTTCTTCCTTATCTTAATGCCTAATGAATTGTAAGAATATCCATTGGTGAGAAGCTGCAACAAGGCCATTGCATAGTTCCACCCATTTCCATAACTTCTGTTGAGAAATCCAAAATTTCCCTTCTTTTGAGCAACTTCATCAATGCTGGTTTGATATGTTAAGGAAGGGGTGGGGAAAACATCTCGCCACTTGGAACACACTCAAAAGCAAGACTCTAGTTGTTGTACTCATGGATTCCTTGTTTTGAAAAAAACTGATTGTGAATGCAAATCTCTTAATGGTGTTTCTTCACATGTTATGTGTGTCTCAGAGCTCATGAAGGATTTTCATTTATATCAAAATCATGCAAAAAAATTCCTCAACAACAATTTATTTGGTCTCCCATAAGAGGATTCGGATTGTTCCATCTTGAGAACTATTGAGTGAGAACATCTTTTAGGTGAAAATCGTGGACCTTGTAAGTTGGAGTTTTGTTTATTTTTTAGATAATTCCAACATAATTGTTTCCACTGTGGACAAAGTTTTTGAAATTAGAGAAGGCCACCCTTGTTTTTGTTTTATCTTCCATACCATGGGTTTTGGCTTTGTTTTTACTTAGAGGTGACTAGGAACGTCAATTTCCATCATAGAAAGAATTTGAAAAACTATCATACAATGGTCTCAAGATTTTGGCACCATTGTGGCTTTATTTTCATCAATTTGGCCATCCTTGTTATCTTCCTGAAATATGGCACCTTTTCCGAATCAAAAATTCATTGCCAATAGGAAAACTCGCGTGAATTTCCTGTGTATGAGTGCACCTAATTTGATTGTTGTGCGGTTAATTGGAATATCAACCAAAGATTGAAAATCTCAATCACATACTTGTTTTGAGGTGAGGTAGTTGGTAAATAGAGCATGAAAAGGTCACTCCAGCGGTTATTGATTGTCCTCAACCCCATCTTGTTTTCGTTGTATAAACTTTGAACCTCATAACTTGTGTAAGTTGTGTAAGGATTGTAGTATCCGTCGATACACAAGGAGGGGGGAATGAAGGGAAGTGAGTCTAGTCTGTGTTGTGATATCCATGACCTTTGAAGTAGAAATAAAAACAGTAGAGAAAGTTGCATCTCATCTTGTATCCCATGTTCTTGGTGTATCGCATCTTTGCATCCTTCTTGTTCAAACATAGCATACACCAATTTTATATCCACCATTGCATAAGAACAATACTTCCAACAAAGCAACTAGATAATGTGCCTTCAGGTTAAAGATCTTCCATGAATGCCAGCAATGACCTTCCTCTAAACCTGGTATCATCCATGAAGGGGTGTTTTTGCATTTACTTAGTTTTAGTGGTGAAGTTTGGCCAAAGTGTATCTTTTGTTGCATTCTATCCTTCTTTGAGGGACCAATTACTTAACTTCTCAAATGGAGGGGCGACAGGTTGAAATGCTTTCATTTTTAAAATCGAAGGTATATTTAGAGGCCCTTTAAGGTAATAAACCTTCAACCTCTTTCTCAACTGTGTTTTCTAATGCGATACCACAACCTTCTAGAACATTTTGGTAGCATTTTCAACTTCTAGTGATGTTGTTCCTTTGAGGGGAATCTCTAGCCAGCCTTGGTGGTTATGGATGTTTGTTGAATGTTAAGGGCAAGAACCTCGATGGAGAACCTTCAAGAACAAGTTAGAGGAGTTTAGATCACTCAAACTGTCATGGCTTAAAGAATGAGCTTATTCTCTAGATTCATTCAAATACCTCCTTATTCTACCTTTGAACTCCTATTCCTCTAATAATACAAGCATGTGGCTTAGGAAACACCTTTTACAAAGATCTTAGCCTTATCCACAACAAGCTAATGGATTTACAAGTAGTTTACTTCAGGTCTGGGTTTCTAAAGCATCCTTAGTGGTTGCCTTGTGGTTCCACGTGTCTAAGCTTGTATGTACTTATGTGTAGTGAGTTTAGGGAATGTTTGATGTACGATTTCATGTGATGTATAGATATGTAGAAATGTTTTGCATTCTTTTGTCTTGACCTTGCCTCTCTCATTTCATCAGAAGATAAGACACTTGCATTCTAGAAATCCTTACAAATTCTTAAGGAAAATCGTAAACAAGAAGCCAAGAACTATGTTGTAGTTTTTCAAAATGAAATTTGTTACAAAAATACAGTTATTTGTGATTAAATGGAGAAATAAACCGGATTTATGATGATATGGACAACCTTTTTGATACATTTCAGCTTTGTAATAAGCAGAAAGAGACAGTCTTCTTGATTACGTCAGGAAGGTTTTATAATAAAGTTTCATAGAAGTGTTAACCCCTTTAAGAGTCTTTTGACCTTTAAGAGGTTCACGTGTCATATAAAAAGGCTTCCATGTAAACTTTGTTCGTACCATGTACTTGAGAGTACCATGTAATGAAGTTTTGACGTAGATACTCAATATCGAACTTAAGTTGATGAGAAAATTTTGATGATTGTAGGTTTGAAACAAAATTGGTTCATGTACCCATAATATTTGATTTTGAGGATGAAATCCTCTTAATTTAAATTAACTTTCTCTAAAAACATTGACCAACCTTTAGGAGATACTCCCTTCTCTTTAATTCCAAATCTCTTTTCTTGTTTTTGAATGTTTTAAGCTTTCTTGAGAAGGTTACGTTCTTCAAATTTGAATTGTTACTAGTCTTTCATGTATTTAATTATAAATTGTCTTCATTGAGTAATTTTGCTTTGGTTTTGTTGTCTCATGTTATTTTCAAGTGACTACGTCAAGAATGTTGATTCTCCGCGTTCAATTGTTTTCCATGTCCACACGGAATGTAGATGGAATTTCCTTTTGATCATTACAAAAAAACATATCCTAGTAGGTTTATGATACGGAATCCCAAGATTGCATGCAATTAAACATGATAGAGAAGAATTTAGACTTTTTTTGATGTATAATGTTTTATCTATCTTGCCTCATTATCTCCTAGGTGTAGAGAATGAAGGGCATGTACCACTTGTGCGTAGGCTTTAACATCAATCAAATTCCTGGTCCTTCACAAGTTGAGGGTATGGTGATAAGTATTGTGGTAAATGGTTAGGAAGATTGAAAGATAAGAAAAAGGATTCAATGGTAAAGTAGCTGCATCAAGTTGAAAAAAATATTTCTTTTCCGTGGACGAATAAGTACATGTAGAGAAGTTACACTCAGATGCAACGAAAAAAGCTGATTTGAAAAATAAAATAGCAGTTTCGCAAAGTGTACTTGATTTTGTTGTTTTGCATTATAAGGTTTGATGTTTTCTTAGCATTAAGAGAGGAACAAGGGGAAAAATGATGATTAAAGCATTAAGAATGATTTGAGTATTGTCTTAGGAAAGGAAAACAAAATTTATTCCAGTAACTCCGATGGTAACATTTGTTTTCTTTGTTTCAAAGGTATGGGAAAAAACGTGTTGTATTTAAAATGAAAATACAATGCATTCTTGGAAATGAAGATTTGATGGATAGTGGAATGTTTTCTTATATTGCATATTCATAAATTCTTAATGCTATTAAGGATATGTACGAATTGAATCATTTTTAAACATGTTTTAATGATGAATATGAGAAAATGATCCATTAGACTGTATTTTTGATATCTATGAAATATTTTGCTTTAATTGTGTTAAAAGATGTTATTTTTCAGAAAACTAGGCATTCACCATGTGATAGTTTTGCATTGATGAAGCAAACATATAAATATTGGGTATACTTTGTGATTTGATTCGATCATGGTTTGATTTTAGATATGGTGAGCATAATTTGGAAGAATGGTTTGAATGAGAAAAAAATAGGTTGTTTTGAAGATTATTTAATCTTGAATAATGGGTTTTTACCTTTTTATGGTAAAGAAATGTTGTGCTTTAGCATAGAAAAGAATGTGAGTACAAAAACTTTAATGGTTTCAAATGGTGGGGAATTGTTTCTTGTGGTCGGTTGGAGACGGTAAATTCTTTGGTTCCGTGCAGGTTCATTTATGTGATTGTAACATCTTTGATGGATATTGCAATTGAAACTCTCCTGTTGTGCAATGAAACTTCACGACTACATGATGTGTAGCACTAGTCTACGAAGAACGAATGATTTAACACAGCGTAAGAATAATAGCTCGGATATTTAGGATAAAAATTTACAATTTGTTGTCAGTTTAGTGACATGAAACATGTTTTGTACGAGGTATCTTGTGATGTTTTAGTTTATGCTTGTTCGATTGTGACAAGAAATGTTGGAACAATTTTCCTTTTTGCCGAGTCTTTAGGGAGCAGACTGGAGTCAATCTTAGTTTGTTTGCGCTTCATCTGGTACACTTTAGTATTGTTGGAAATCTTCGTTTGAGTTCGTCTCCGCTTCCTTTTCCCGCCACCCTGACTTCCGCACAAGGTTTGCTTGGTTCATAAATGTCTGGGCTACTGTTGTTGGGTCCCACGGAAACTGTGTGGCCTTGCAGGCACCCTTATCACCGTCTTTGCAATGCTCCCATCGGTTACGACTTTAGCACGCACGCCATCGGAAAGCTTTCGTCACCACAGCCGACTCCCGGCCACGTCTCGTGCACCCATCTATTTTGGACTGGACGAGACAGCGATGGAGCGTCTGAAGGCGTTGGATCTGTTTGGTGAAATGTCGCTAAGACCGCTTGGCCATGAATCTTCGGGCGATCCAGAACCTATTCTTGACGAGTCTGCAAAACTTCTGTCGTCCTTGACGACTCACTCGCAAATTGCGCAAAGTATGCACGAGTCAGAAGAAAAGCCCGCGTGATTGAGGCTGTACTTTCGCAAACACCACCTTTTATATCGGTCCTGCATCCCACTCAGAAGACGCACACGGTGCGACGTCACCGCGCGTCGCCCACTTATCACATCTCACGCTCTCCGTACATTCCCCCTGCCTTTTCTGTCGCGCACGCGCGTCGTTCCCAAGACAGCCCGTGAGAGAAACTGAGGGCAACGCTCGGTCGGCCTAGTCAAGTGGCTGACGTCATGTGTGGCCCACACCTCATGAGAAATGGACGGCCTTCCCATCGGCTCCGCCCGTCACCGCCACTACTGTCGGCAGGTAACAGCTGTGACAATCTGTCCCGAAAAATGGACGACGACTGACAGCTGCTGTTGCGATCTCTTCCTTTTGTTGTGTAGCCAACGTCTGCTGGACTGAGTGCATGCCGTTGGGCCTGCAGCCGCCCCACTGCAAAGCACACCAAAGATCTACACGGCTCGCTGCCGCCGTGCAGCTGACCACACCGCCGAGCATGACTGTTTATCACGTCATTATCGTCGTCGTCAGCGATGCTGAACGACGCCCTCTCTTACCCCGACAGGCGTCTGCTCCGCCGGAGTCGTGCACAGAGAACGCCGCCTCCGATCACATCACCCCCTCCTCCGACCCCCTCCTCTTCCCGTCCCTCCGCCCCGCGTTCGCACCCGCTTCGCCCATTATCGAGTTGCGAGACCTTCTCCCGCTCGCCGGGCTTGTGCTCCTGCGACGGTAACGAGCTGCTTCGGGTTTCGTCGCGTCAGCGCTTTTCAGATGCGCCTGCACAGGCTCATCGTTTCTGTTGAAGTCGCTACGAGTCGGGTCGGCCCGACCGCTCGCCTTGACGTCCCTCACCCGGTGGGACGTGTCGTGAGCCGAAGTCAGCAGCGCGCGTGCGAATCTCAGCTGCATGGATGGGTAGGTTATGATGGCAGGCCACCCTCCGACCGGTCCCCCGAGAAAACTGATTGTCCACAGTCTCGTCCTCCTCGCAACTCTCCCCTTCCTCCTCTCGTGCGTAGCCGCGGACCACGTTAGCACCGCGTCAGCCTCCAACCTGATCTCAGCTGCTAACGTTAGAGGCGCAAGTGCTCGGTTCACTGCAGACGTCGCCGTCACCGCGTCATCCGCACGTGTGCTGCTGCGAACGAGGAAGTCGCTGTTTGGGTCTGTTGAAAATCCTGCAGCGGTATCCACTGCTGCCGATAGCAGTGGCAGCGGTGGCGGCAGCATCAGCAGCGGCGGCGGCTTGACTGGGGACGGTGGTAGCAGCAACAGCAGCAGCAGCAGCAGCAGCAGCGGCAGCAGCAGCAGCAGCAGCAGTAGCAGCCGCAGCAGCAGCGGCAGCAGCAGCAGCAGCAGCAGTGGCGTCGCCACCATCGCAAACAACTCAAGCAGCAGTACCATCAACAGCAGTCAGGAAAATCCCCTCCAGAACAGCAGCAGCGTCGGTCTCAACGGCAGCGACAGCAGCAGCAGGGTCAGCAGCATCGGTAGCACAATCAGCAGCAGCAGCAGCAGCAGCAGCAGCAGCAGCAGCAAAAGCAGCGGCGGCGGCGGCGGCGACGTCGGCCGCAAGAGCAGAACCATCATTGCTGCCAGCACCACCAGTAGCACCAGCACCAGCATCACCAACAGAAGCACCGGCACCAACTCTACCACGGTCAGCAACTGCAGCGGCAGCAGCAGCAACAGCGACTGCGGCAGCAGAGACATTCTCACGATAGGATTGCTTTACTCGAGCAGGTTGCCGTATTCAGAAACCCTAAAGTCAGGTGAGCTCCCGTGAGACCCTGACACACTGTCAAAAGACTGCCCAAAAGTAACTTGAGTCACCAAAGATGACTTGAGTCACCAAAAGTGATCTGAGTCACCAAAAGTGATTCGAATCACCTAAAGTGATTCGAGTCACCAAAAGTGATTCGAGTCACCAAAAGTGATTCGAGTCACCAAAAGTGATCCGAGTCACCAAAAGTGATTCGAGTCACCAAAAGTGATTTGAGTCATCAAAAGTGATTCGAGTCACCAAAAGTGATTTGAGTCATCAAAAGTGATTCGAGTCACCAGAAGTGATCTGAGTGGAGCCTGAAGGCAGGAGAGAGAGAGAGTCGACTTGATTTTTGTTGTGCAGCTAGAGTCAAGGGCGAAGACTTTTGAGAGAGGGAGATCATTTTTGGGTGCCGCTTATTGAGCTGGATGTCCAATACACGGTGTGTAGTGTGGCCACGGATGTGGTTTTTTTGTGGATGGAGAGGTGATGTGCAGGGTTGTTTTTTTTTCCCAGTCAAGGAACTCCAGAACAGGATGCATCGCAGGGTAAATAGCTGGAAGTAAGCATTCAGATGTTTTCCCTAACAGTCTCAGGTTTCCAGTTCCTGAATCTGATGCCGTGTCCGTCGTTTTCCCTCAGACAGTCTTCTCCTGCTGGTCGTTTTGTCCTTCAAGTTATCCTGAGAGTCAGCGTTGTCACTCGCTTCCCCATCCCACTTTGGCAGTGGTGAGATTAGCAGTGGACGAAGTGAACGCGGACAACACAGTGCTTCCGAACAACCGAGTCCGAGTCGTGATGGCCGACACCATGTTCGACGCCTTGTCGGCGCAACTTGCAGGTTGGTGCGTGCGTGCATGCCTGCATGCACATGGCACACGTGACACGTGCATGCCTGCATGCACATGGCACACGTGACACGTGCATGCATCCTTTTGT
>SZWC01005579.1:3934-14946 GCA_023375785.1 Penium margaritaceum
AAGAGAGAGAGAGAGAGAGAGAGAGAGAGAGAGGGAGGGAGAGAGAGAGAGAGAAGGAGAGAGAGAGAGAGCAAGAGAGAGAGAGAGAGAGAGAGAGAGAGGAGAGACTCATAAAAAACCTCTTCTAAGATTTCTAGGCTTGAGAAAGATGTTGAAATCTTGGTTGAGATTATCTTCACACAAAGATCCATGGTTCTATGCTTTGCCAGACAAATTAAGTAAGAGATGAAGAGGGAGATTGAGGGATAAGAGAGGAGAGAAAAATAGAGAGATGGAGAGAGAGAGGAGAGAGAGAGTGGTAGCAAGGGAAGGAGGGAGAGAGAGGGGGGAGGAAGGCAAGGAGGGAGAGAAAGCATGATAGATAAGCATAGACATGGTCATCTTTGCAAGTAAGAAGAAACTGCACAAATCTTACTTCATTGTTATGACTATAGAACATACGACACCAATGTACACATGGTACATCAAATTTCAAGAAGGTGGAAGGAACATACTAGTTTTCAACCATACTTGTTGTACGTCTTCAATACATGGATGTGAAGCTGAAAGCAGGGCGTGCATGGGTTCCAAAGTGAATTGAATGCATGAAGCCCATGATGTATCTTAGAAGTAACATAGAAAAGTTGAACGAAGGAAAAAAAAATCAGGTGAAAGGTTAAACCACTTCAAAGGAGGAATGTACATGCATTTGTGCAACATGTAATAAGAATGACTCAGTTTGGTGACTTTTTGAATCATGTTTTGACACAAAAAAGAAATGTTCACATTTCCTACTCCGATGTAAATTGTAAACTACTTCTTTCTAGTAAACATATTTATTATTTGTAAATAGCGGCTAATAGTGTTCTTTTTCTAGTGATAATGATGAATTCAATTTGGGTTTGAAGACTTCCTTAAATTATTTTTCTCTTGCGGGTGTCGTTCTTTGTTGCGGACTTACTAAAGCTATGTGGAGTACTTGTCAGGATCTCATCTAGCCTCTGTAGAAAACTTTTACATGCTAGGTCTAGCGTGTTGTTGGATGGATTTATTGAATGCGAGCCCTATTGGAGGTCATGTTTGATGATTCCATCCAACATCGCATTAGATTGAGCTATGTTCAAGGTTAATCTACTTTGAAATTGATGGTCACCCTTTTTCTATGTCACAAAACGTTAGGAGAGACTTCTACGTCTAGATGTTTTGCTGCTTGAATAGGTCATCACATAGTGACTTGTGGTGTGACGAGAACGGTATCTACCTTTGTCCTCTTGTTTCTTTGAATTGGGCGTCTTCCAAGTGGAATAGGCCATTGCATTCCTTTGTCTTATGTTTCATTTGCATGATTTTTATAAGTTGAAATGATTGTTCACACTTAGACCAATGGACGGGTGATTATCGCATTTCTAGTCAAGCTCTCAAAGGTGGAAAAGGTGGTACAAAAGGAAAAGAGAAATAGGTTTCCAAAAGTGGATGTCAAATAGATTACAAGAGGGTATTATTTGGTATCCCTCCTCCCAACTCACAAAGCATATTTGGGAAGTGTACACTGGAGTGTATCCAACAGATCGGTCAAAATGTACACAACATTACCTACACATTGATAAGCGTAGTCACTTTCATGACATTTATCTCATTTCATGAAGTTTTATCTATGAAATTGATCATATCTTCATGAAAATGTATAATTACTTGGTCTTTCCACCTATGCAATCCTCACTACACACGCCTCATACAAATTTCGGGGGAGGAGGGCTTGTCGTTATCAATTTGAGCCCATCTCTGCCCCATAGAGAGCCCTCTCCTTGAAGCTTCCAAGATGTGAGAAGTGCATTAGGGGGATGTGCGTGGACATAATTGAATAACCACATGTATATCTTATGATTTTTCCTTGTTGTGTTGTATTTCTCCCTTTCCTTTGTAACAAGAGGGTGTAAGTTGGAGGATATGTTGTGGAAGTGTTAAAATTGACACAAATATACAGACGTATTCATACATCTTTTCAAATAGTTAATACAACTCTCAACAAGTCATACGTCTTTCTTTTCTTCAACTCACCTCGTGTACACTCCCAGATGAACAACCCTTACACTTTTTGGGATGAAGGGTCCATCATCCTCCGTCTGAGCCCATCTCTTACCAACCTCGAGGGACCATCCTACCCAAACGTGGAAAGTGTATTAGGTGAGTGTATGTGGGTATGAAACTGGTGTACATCGCAAAATGTACACATGTTTTCATTTTGCGTTGCCACAACATAGCAGCTGAATCCTCTACCCCAAACTCCCAAGCATTGGAGGTTAGTTAGAGAGATTTTGTTTGTATTGTATCTTGTGGTTGTATTTGAACGTGTGTGAATTCACATGCTCATTAAGATGTTGCGACATAGTCGCAAAAAAAATTAATTATGACTAATTAGAAAACGCACTTATGGTTCATAAAAAATAAATTGTGTTAGACTGAGAATACCTCTACCCAAATGCAAGGCCCAAACATTTTGTCACTTTTTAGGGATGATTTCCCTAACATCGATCAAAACTCAATGTGTAAATAAAGAAATGCATCAGTTCATCGTAATCGTTATTGTTGAACCAGTCAAATGGGATGCACGTGGTAATTGAAACCTTTTCAACCTTTCCTGCAATGTAAACATTGGATCCATCCACTCATAAGAATCCATGGCCCTGGACAAAGGCCTTTGAGTTCGATTCTAGATCAAACATCTATATCGTGTCAGCTTCTGTGCCATCTGTATCCATTTTACAGTATAAATTTGATTGGATCTCATTTTTTCTCTGATTCATCGTCTTTTGTTATTCATGTTTACTATGCATCTCCAAGTGGCACAAATATTTCTGTTCCAAACACCTCAAAAACTTTAAGTGGTGAGGTCGATTATTTCTTGACTACTGTCCAAGTTACAGTCAACTTATCAAAACAGCTGTATCCCAGTCACCACTCAAGTAACAACCTGATTGTTCTTTGATTAGCATATTGATTCTTGTTGAAGCAACAATTAGGTTGTTGCTTTAGTGGAAACAAATTCCATGTTTGATCATTTTCTCCATCAATGATAATGAAGGTGATGATAAATGTGTAAGAAAGTGACTTGCATTTAAACCAAGCCCTTCATGTACTTTTGCACATTAGAGATATTGTTTCTGTCGTAGGTACAGAGTACCTAGTGAGACTAGTCAAAAAATAAGTTGGATTTTTTCAAGATATAATGAAAATTCCAAGACGTTTCTCCCTTTCAATAGAAACATAAGATATGGTTTATGTATGCATAGAAGAAAAGCAAGAAATTTTACCAAGGATTCCATAAAATTTCTATGTATCTTCCTTCATGGTGTACTATTCATGTTTGCAGTTTTTCACATATTTAATTCATAAGGTCACACATCATAAATGATCCAAGGATTTACTCAATAACGTAATCCATGTCCTTGTCTTATACAGTTGGTGGTAAGACAAATCTTGAACAAAAGTACCACACGGGTCAATGTATAACTTAAGTATCTTGACATGGAAAGCTAGGTGGATGATAAGTATGTCGGTCAAGCATTACTTGGCAATGATAGGTGTCTACATCTCCTCCAGAGAGCATGGTCAAAGCCATAAGTTTTAGTTCCACGTAGTCTTGTTTGTGCACCTTGACGCTCATGGAGCCGAATACATCACAATAATCCATGCTAAGCTCATAGTCAGCTTTATGATTGGTGGTTTCCTGCTTTCTCAACAACTCACTCTTGTCATCTTCTTGAATGTCTCAGGTGTCTTTCCATGTGTGGCAGAATCCTTGCCTTTACGTGCCTCAAGTGCTATGTTGTTAAAACTCATGATAACTACGAGAGGTGTGAGGAGTTTCTTATCAGCCAATTCAAACCACATGTTTCTCTAGGCTGCGTAGTTGTATGCTAGCTCATGAGAAATTTGTAGCTTGACCATCTAATGAGTAGATTGTTATTAACATTACGTGTGGAGCAGTTTCAAAAGCATTAAACTTGTCCACTTGGTTTATTCACGAGTGTGATAATCGATGGCCATTGATGGCTAGTTTTGTATTTCTTAGAAATTCATGAGCTCTTGCTTTCAAATGAATCATTCATGTATCTTGTGATCATTTTTAGTACACCGTCCCAGCATACAATATGGTTGAATAACATGAATAGAATCCCCTTGGTGGTGGCAGTTGATTTCTTTGTGATGTGGTGAACAATTTGTGACACATGGCCAAGTACACAATTTGCATCAACACTTTTTGTGCATAATTCCATGAGATTTTTCATGGAAGTTTACGTCCATGGATTTGAGGGCCCTGATAACACTTGAAGTCTAGCCGGGTATCTTGTCTTTCTTCACTTTTGTTTTTCAGAAAATGCCACAAACTTTGTATTATTTTGCAATGTTGGATCATAACTAATCCTACTAAAAAATCACAATTTTTCTCATTGTCTTTCTCTTGCCAAATTTGCCTAGAAAAGTATCGTATACATAGTAGATTTCTTAACACATTTCAAAAGTGGCCTATCTAGCAACTCACTGTTCCAAATGTAATGCATTAATCCTCAATCTTGTGTGGTATCTGCCAAACGTTGTGTATAATTATGCAAACAGTAGCTCAATGTATAAGTCTCGACTGATCCCGAGCCCGCTCATGACATTAATCAAACCTTGTCATTCATTTTAAGCATCTACTAAATGTTTTTGTCGCAGTTTGCACTCAATACCTTAATGAAAGTAGTACTTAAGAAGGGTGGAGGATGAATCATCGTTATGATCAAAATTGGTCGCTAAACATGTATCAGGTACTTTGGATACTCGAGGCTCAAGTTCTCAGGAGTCAGATCCTGTGAAAACATATACAAGATAGATTCTAGTTCAGTTCTAGTCCAAAAAAACACCTATTGGATGGTTCTAGGTTAAAGGAGTCTTGCAATAGAAAATCCATTCCATTACTCCTTCTCAAACTTGTACCTTGGCGCTAGGGTTCTCTCGTAGTATGGCAATGCCACGTGGATCGGATAGTCTTAAGATTATTCTCTTACATCCACTCCTCAAGAAGGCCCCGTTTGTCTATCGCACAGTTCTTCTGAGCCAAAATGAATTTTGCGACCATTCCTTCCTCCTTGGAGGTCAACTCTAAGGGCCTACATTTTAGTTTCATGAGTAGTCACAAAAAAACCACATCCTTTATGTTGGTATCATAGACATTTCTCTCACAAAAGAAGAATAGACAAAATTTGGCTTCACACATGAATCAGATCTCTTCATTCATGGAAAGCTAACGCCGTTGACACAACATACCACAAAAGAAAAGATTTACTCCAAATGTTGCCTGATTCATTGAGCAAGCTACATAGAAGCTTGAGGCTCAGAGAGCTCTGTCCTCATGAGCTAAATGCTGGTGTCTACAAGCTGGGGCATTTGAAAAGAAGTAGTATCCTAACAACTGTTGGTCGATAGCGGATGCAAATACACCAAAAACTGCCCGATAGTCGATGTGCACTTGTTGAGGTGCGATGAGCTCTCATAAGAGCTCGTTGGGAGCATGGCAAGAGGGGAGCATTCCTTAACACCAAATTCCCTCCCCTCTCCCAAATGTTTTTCATGGCACCCAAGGAGGAAGAGAATGGCGTTTTCCGTTCCCCCTCCCTCCCTTCACATAGACCAACGGCCCATGGGGGAGAAAACTAGGCGTTCTCCCCTCTCCTCACCCTCCTGTCTTGAGGGCCGACAGTCCATGGGGGAGAATAGGGGACATCTACGCGCCCCTCTTCCGCTCTTGCATGTGCTGACGGTTCATGGCAGGGGGCAGGGGGCATCTCCTCCTCCCCTCCCTCTCTCACGTGGGCCAACAGCCCATGGGGAAGGAGAGGGGGCATTTGCCCTCTCCCCCCTTCCCTACTAGGTGGGCCGATGGCCCAAGCTGGAGGAGAGGGGTTGTCTCTCCTCCTCCCTCCCTATATTGAGGGAGGCCAGTGCATGGAGGAAGAGGTGGGATATCTCCCCCTGTTCTCCCTCAAGTGAGTTGATAACCCAAGAGGGATGAGAGGGGCCATCTCCCCTCCCCATGTGAGGTGGGTTGATGACCCATGGGAAAGAAGAGGGGACGTCTCCCCCTTCCCCCTTCCCCCCCCAAAATGTGGCCAACAACCAATGGGAGAAGGAGGGGTGCCATTCCTTCACCTCTCTCCCTCATGATGGTTGATAGCCCAAGGAGGAAAAGAGGAACTGACCCTCACTCTCTTCCCCTCTCACAAGGGCCGATGCCCCAAGGGGGAGGCAATAGGTCGTCCTTCCGTCTTCCTCCCTCACACGAGCCCACGGCCCAAGGAAGGAGGGGAGGAAGTTTCCTTCTTCATCCCCTCTTTCGTGGAGGGATGGTCCAATAGGCATGTTCTACAACATTGAATAACCTTTGTACACATGAATAGACATGCATGGATGGTGCAGCCGGTAGTGGGATTGCATTTTCAGGAGAGAATAGAAGCTTGAAACGAATCGCATAAGACATGTAATCTTTTAAAATTCCCCCCATTTTGGACCCTGTGGGTTCCACACAAACCAGACAGGTCCTTCATTTAGCATCCATTCTGGACACCATGAAAACCAGTCTAAAACTGAAACCATGATCCAAATTTGTGCTAGATCAAAACATTCCAGAAAAATCCACTTCATGCCACTAGCAAAAAAGGCAAGGAAGATATCCTCACTTGAGCGCATAGTTTTACCTTGTTGGTTGTGGGTTCATTGCTGTAAAAAGAAATCAAAAGCTCCAGTTGAGCTATACAAATCTTACAGCCCAAATGATTTCTTGGAGGCATTCAAATGAAGAAAAGGAAAACAGACCATTTCCATCGAATATCATAGTTTAAAAAAAACAAGGGAAACCAGTAAATATCTTGTGGACAAAATTCACTTGAATAGTTAAAAGCTTTGCTTCAACACCAGAAATCAAGCACTAGGAGTGCCTAAATGATTGGAGCAAACTCAAAGTTTTATTCAATAATGTACCCCAAACTCAAAGTTTTGGATACAATGTAAGGGCTTCAAACAAAGGTTTTTCCTTTCTTGGTAAGGGTTGCTTACATACAAACTAAAATAAGTCATGGAATGGTTAATGTCGACCGCACATGTACCAAACGTTTTTTTTATAGAATGAGTTATGGTCTTGCTGATTCTTAAATGACTTTAAAACGGAAACATATTCTACATCAATACAAATTCTTGATTTTACACATGTAGAAGGCATCGTGCGTGCATGGTGTAGTCATTGTCTTGGATCCTCACTAAATCAACATAAAACTTGTCAGCTATACATCCAATGTATGTATCAAATGCACAAATGACACATGTACCAACTACACTAAAAGGAGTATCGATGACACAAGTACCCATTGAACATTTATATGTGGGTACCCTTTGCAAAGCCAGCGTGCCAGTTACACTCCTAGCATGCCAATTGCACGATTGCCACAAACACCAACAAAAATGGCTAAAAATGATGATTTGACACTTGACAATTGTGCCAATCTCACTTCTAACACTTGTGTCAGATAAACGTTAAAACAAGTGCCAAATGCACTAAAGCCACAAGCTACAAGTGAACCAGTGGTGATAAATGATAACTTTGCAGTTCATGACAGTGGCGATTGAACTAATCGCATGATGTGATGCATGCCGAATGTAAACCATTGCAGTTAAGTCTCACTTTAACCTGACATGTTTAATGTGTGGCAAGCTGTGCAAAAGAAGGCATGCAATCTATGCTCCGGTGTATTTCTACACGCACGTGCACTAGTAGAACTACTTACAATACCAACAACATATTGTCCAATGCTTTGGGAACATCTCAACAAATTTGACAAGAGGGAAGGGGTCGAATTCCTTGTGAAGGGAATGAACATTCGTGTTGGAACATATCACACATGGAAATGATGGGACAAATCCATGCTCAAATTGGTCTAATGAGCAGTGGATGACCGTGTTTGACATCGATGGTACCAAACACTTCACCTCATGTTTGTGAGTTGGTTACTCACACACTTATCGAACATGTCACTATTACATCTGTCGATAGCAGTTCCCAAAGAGGAATACTTCTCAAGGAAGATGTGATAGGTTGAAAATAATGGAAACGAATTGTTCACAAGTTGTATTCCTTGCATCATAATGGTAGATGGATTCCACCATATCCATGATTTGTATGTGTAGTTATGCCAAGTCAGCCACGCACGCAGTTTTATACCATACAAAGCGTGCATCATATGCTAGGTAACAACACATCACGTTTATCCATAGCATGTCCAAGAATGCTGTCATTTTGGTACAAAGTGAATCGTATGAAACAACACTATCTGTGCCATAGCTACGTGGATCACGCAGAAGTAATGTCACAAAAACCTTTTTCTGTCAGAAAATGCCCCTTGGAAGGAGTATCACCATCCTCCACAATGACGTGTGTGGATCCTTTTGCATGACCTCTAACGGAGGAAGGAAGTGTTGTGCTGTGAGTTGTTTCCGTCTATTTGTATAGCTTACTGTGACCACTCGGCCGTGTCCATGCTTGTGCAGATCCCTGATGCGGGCCCAACTGGTGCCGGAGCACTGACGGTTGGTGGATCTAGCCATCAGCAGCTGCCAGACGGTTGCCATGACGTCTCGGGTGCTTGCTGGGGTGCTCTGTAGCTTTTTTGCAGGTGCTAGAGTTTTCTCAATGGACTGGCTCTTGAGCCCTATTTGCATGTTTTGCAGTGTCCGTCCACCGATCGATGCCAGACTTGTGCGTGTGACCAATCGTAGCGTCTCTAGGTTCAGACGGTGTTGCATTTGGATGTCTGTGCGCAGAGTTGCGGCCAAAACAGTGGTTTTGAGCCGGTTTTAGGACAAACTGACACTGCCGCGTGCGTCACCTGCCGTGTGCCGCGGCAGGTATTTATGCTTTGTACTTGTCAGTTGTCAACTCTCTCTGCATTACTAAGCTATTGAAGCTTATGAGACTTTGCACGTCTCCCTAGCCTGATCCTTGTTGTTTCTTGCACCTGCTTGCTTGCTAGTGCGCTAGCTGACTGGATAGTGTCGCCACGTCAGCAGCAGCAAGGTTAGGAAGCTTCTAAGTAATTTCTCATGGTATCAGAGTAGCGAGACCCCTCGCTGAGCTATGCCGCAGAGACACAACACAAGCAGCAGTAGTGAGAGTCACCGCCGCCGCCACATCCTGGGACCCGTCGCAGCCGACGTTGGCAGCAGCAACATCACCATGCAATCACCACCACCGTAGCAAGTGGAGCCACGACAGTGACGAGATCCAGGAGCCACGCCGGCCAGCAGCACTAGCACCGGGTTGTAGCAGCAGCCGTGTCTTGCTGCCTGCCTGTACAAAAAAGAAAAGGAGTAGCAGCTCGCAGCAGCAGCTTGCGGCGGCGGCTTCAAGTAGTGGCAACGCGCAATGACGGCAGCAGCTTGCTGCTGCGACAACATCGGCAGCCGCAAGCAGCACCATCAATGCAGTAGCAGCATTACACCACCGGGAGCGGCTACAGCCATGCAGCAGCAGATCCGCCATAGCACCAGCGGCGAGCTTGCACAGCACTGCTATTGCATAGTAGTGCTACGCAGCTGTACAGAAGCTGCGCAGCACTACGTAGGCGTACACAGCCCCTGCGCAACCGCGAGCAGAGGATGACGAGGTCACCCCCACCGATCACGCGGGGTTTGCGTGACCTCCAAAAAAAATGCTGGCGTTTTTTTCGACAACGAAAAAACGCTAGCGTTTTTTCGCTAGCGTAAAAAAACGCTGACGTCATCATACGCTATGGTAACGTCAGCAGTTTTGTTGTCAAAACGTCAATTTTGCTAGACGTTTCAACTCCTCGAGAAACACTGTCAGTTTCTTTTTTGGAGTATTTTTGACATTTGGCCCCATACAAAGCATTGCAATGGTGCCGGTCCGTGACAAGGACAAGGGACTCGTTGACCCCTCTTCCTCCTCTTCGGGCGTTATGAGTCCGCGATCGCAGTCCCGCATGATCGACAAGCTTTGTCAGTCACAGGACGAGATGCACCGGCAGCAGTAGAGGCAGTCCGACACATTGCAGGATATCATTGAGTTACTACGGGGCCGTTTGATGGCCTCACAGCAGCCACGTGGAGGATCTACTGGCGTTGCACCATCTGCTGAGTAGTCTACACCCTACACAGTGCCGCGGCCTCAACATCACTCATCACAGGTGGACTCTTGGGATGAGGAGGAGATCGAGGATGACTCACGCGAGCACGAGATTTGTGTGCTTGAGGAGCACATCCGTGAGTTACGTTTGAGATCACAGCCTCCCACTCCGCCACCCTCTCGCCGTCAGGATCAGCCACTTCATTCAGAAGCGTTCACCTTTGGTGGCGTTTCTCTCACTGGTGGGCTCCCCAAACCCCGTCCACCGTCTCCATAGCCTGAGGTCGCCCTCCCCACGGAGCGGCGACCGAAGGACTTTGAGACACCTCCACCCCGTTACGATAGTGAGGAGGGCTTCGATTGCTGGGAGACCTTGTTTCAGGTATGGGCCCATTTTGAGGATGTCTGGCCTTACTACCACAGCCAGTACCAGACCCGCGACGCTCACCAGGTCCAGACAACAGCGAGAGCGATGCGGGGTCTCCTGTACGCCATGCCGCGGGAGACTGTGGTCGACTTCCGACCCTTTCTTGGTGAGACCGGGACCGGGACTGGAGCAGATCCATGTCAGGGGTGGGAGCTGGCCCTGACACTTCTCGCTGCGGAGACCCATGCCACAAGGGCGGCACGACTACGTGAGTTTCACTCCGTGCGTCAGGGTCCCACGGAGCTTGCAGCTGACTACTGGAGGCGTGCGATGCGCCTTTACACGCGCCTTGGGACCGGTGGCGGGACGCAGTTGTGGGCACTCGACACCATCATGATGGGGGCGCATGTGGACCACGTGAAGCTCTTTACGGGCTTCGATCGTGTGGCTCTCTGTGAGTTTTCAGAGTCACTACAGCTGCTTCCTTGGGCCCAT
>SZWC01005579.1:15025-44341 GCA_023375785.1 Penium margaritaceum
GCAGTTGTGGGCACTCGACACCATCATGATGGGGGCGCATTTGGACCACGTGAAGCTCTTTACGGGCTTTGATTGTGTGGCTCTCTGTGAGTTTTCAGAGTCACTACAGCTGCTTCCTTGGGCCCATTGCTACTTCATACAACCCACATCGGCTCATGAGACTGCCATCGCCCATCAGCAGGGTCCACTTGTTGCAGCAGTGACTTTGACCCCTCCTACGCCTCTGTCCCAGCTCACTAGTCCCACCTCGACCATTTCCGCCTCCTCCTCCTCTACCCCGAGCGGCCACACTCAGGGCGTTGCAGCAATCGCACAGGGGAAGAAGGGGAAGAAGCGACATGGGAAGGGACAGCAGCAGTAGTAGCAGCAGCCGGCGAGTAGTGGCACTGGACATTCTGTCCACTGCTACAACTGTGGAGGCTCTCACCACTACACGGAGTGTGAGCAGCCCCTTGACTGTACTCGGATCATGCGCGCCCTTCAGGCGGCGCACACGTAGCGGATTTCCTCGAGTGACACACGGACTGGGCGTGCCGCGACCACGAGTGCTGCTGACGCATCCGTTTCATCAGGCGGCAGCGGTGATGTGGACCCTCGGGATCGCACAATCGTAGAGCTTTGCCTGCTACTGGCGCTTCGTACTCAGGGAGGTGCGAGTATGTTGTCACAGCCGAGTGGTCCCGATACAGCTTGTCTTACTACGTCTGTTGCTCGTGATGATGCTTGTGGTGGAGCTATGATGGCTTGCGATGAGGATGGACCTGACAGTACCGACTGGCTTGACGAGTCATAGATCCGTGTTGTTTGTCGTTGTCCCGAGTCCTCTACCGAGCATCGTGCAGAGGCAGAGTGTTCTGTGGCACGTTGCTTAGTGTCGACGACTGGTCGTGAGCCGGGTGGTACCTGGAATATTGACTCAGGGGCCACCCATCACATGACCTGTTGTCGTAGTGACTTCGTTGTGCTCGGTCTCATTGCGTCCTTTTGGTCTGTTTGCACAGGGTCAGTCGTTGCCTATGCAGGGAGTTGGAGTTGTACAGTTTGATGGTCCGTCTGGCCCCTTGTACATTTCTGATGTGCTCTTTGTCCCTGCTCTTGAGCTCAGTATGCTTTCTGTTCGTGCATGCACCAGGATGGGTCTCACTGTTGAGCACTCTGTTGACTCTGCCACAGTGACTACTCTTGACACACGTGCCATCGTGCTTCGTGCCTCTGTCGTTGATGACCTGTATCGTGTGTCTTGTTGCACTCCCTCTGTCTTTTCTCCACCTCTCTCCTCTGCGAGTCTTTGTCATTGGTGTTCTCTCCCATGACCACCAGCACTTGTGACATCGTCGCCTCTGCCATGTGAGCTCGGACAGGGTGTCCAAGCTCATTCGGACTCAGCCAGCCCTCGGTCTTGACGCATCTTCCTTTGAGAAGCCGCCCAAGACCGATTGTCGTTTTTGTGCCCAGGGTAAGATGCATCGCTGCTCTTACCCTGACTCCTCCTCCCGGGCACTACGCTCACTAGAGTTGGTCCACTCGGACCTTCTCGGTCGTCTCCTAGTTGAGTCCCTCTCTGATCAGGGCCGATATGTTCTCACCCTAACTGATGACTTCACCCGGATGCGGTGGGTCTACAGCCTCCGCCACAAGAGCGATGCCGCATTGGCGGTCCGCCTGTGGCTTGTGATGGCTGAGCGTCAGTCTTACCACACCCTGCACACATTCCGCTCAGATTGTGGAGGGGAGTTCTTGGGCAAGATGGATGCCTACTTTGCCGCACACGGTATCTTTCACCAGCTTTCCGCCCCTGCTACACCACAACAGACTAGTGTGTCTAAGCGTTGGAACCGTACCATGGAGGATGTGGTTTGCGCCATGCGGTCTGAGTGCGGTCTACCGGAGTCCTTTGCCTTTGAGGGCTTCTCGTACATGACGTGGGTCTGGAACCGCTTGCCGCATGGTCCACGTCCAGACCATGTCACACTGTACGAGTTGTTGTTCGTCCATCGTGCTGATCTTCATCTTGCTCGCGTTTGGGGATCCCTCGCTTGTGTCTGGTACATCGAGGATCAGCAGCGGTCTAAGGTCTCACCTCGGGGACGCATGTGTACCTTCCTCGGCATCTCCTCGCGGTCAAAGGCCTGGCGTTTTTGGGACCCTGGTCACCATCGCATTGTAAAGTATCAAGATGCTCTCTTCTTTGAGGCTCTCACCTACCGCAATTTGTCCAGCATTCTGTCGCTGGCTGCCGACCACGTTCCTACTTGTGTGGCCTCCCGGCGGATGGGGGATTCTAGTCCTACGGATGGACCCGGCCGGGCCTCTTAACCTGTGGTCCGGTCTCCGGCTGCTGACGATCCGGCCATCGTGGCTGTGGGTCCATTCGTCTCATCAGTACCCTCTGGCACACCTGATCCTGTGCTGGTGTCAGACCCCTCTGGTGCACCCAATATTGTGCCTATGCCGGTCCCCTGTGCCACACCTAATTCCGTTGGAGCGTCAGTCCCCTCTGACACACCTGATCCTGTGCCGGTGTCAGACCCCTCTGACACACCTGATCCCGTGCCGGTGTCAGACCCCTTTGGCACACCCGATCTCGTACCAGCGTCGGTCCCCTCTGGCACACCCGATCACGTACCAGTGTCGGTCCCCTCGTGCACACCTGACCCCGTACGAGTGTCAATCCCTTCCGTCACACCTACTCCCGTGCATGCATCCATATCCCCTACGGCTCTGGCTCAGCAGCCTTCCCCACAGCCTAAGGTGAGCGTTGCATCAGGCTACTCCCGCGAGCCCGGTGGTCGCCTTCGACCATTGGCCTCTAGGGCTCAGCGGACTGCTGACTTTGCACCCAGACGCCCGACTTGTAGTGTTCAGAGTGGCGAGCCTGGCACGAAGGCCCTTGGCTTGAGTTTCCAGGCAGACTACACTGAGGTGCACCCAGCATGTCCTGTCGGCCACGAGTTGGTCTCTCAAGAGTTCATGGTCGCTTGCAATGCCGCGGCCAACCTTGTCGTGGTGAGACCGAGTCCGGAGGCATATGTCTTAGCCACCCGGAGCACTCCCTCGACGATGCCTGATCCAGGCATGTTGAAGGAGGTACTCTCAGCTCAGAATCTCGACCTGTGGCGTGCTGCTTGTGAGGATGAGCTGAGAGCTATCCATGAGCACGGTGTCTATGAGCTTGTCGACCTCCCGCCTATGCGGAAGGCTGTACAGGCCAAGTGGGTCTTTCGCAAGAAGGTGAAGCCTGATGGCACACTGGATCGCTACAAGGCTCGCTTGACGGCCAAGGGGTTCTTGTAGGTTGAGGGAGTATATTTCAATGACACCTTTGCACCCGTTGGCCGCATGACCACCGCTCGCGCTCTGTTCAGGGTTGTTGCTCACCACGACTGGGAGCTACACCAAATGGACGTGAACAACGCGTTCCTCCATGGCACCTTAGAGGAGGATATCTACATGGTCCAGCCACCTGGATTCGAGGTCGATGACAAGGTCTGGCACTTGCATAAGGCCTTGTACGGCCTGAAACAGTCACCCAGGTGCTAGAACTTGGAGATCACTGGTACACTGACATGTGTCGGTTACGTACAGAGTGATGCTAACCCGTTCCTATTTCTCAGACGGACAGCTGAGAGCTTCACTGCCATCCTGGTCTACGTGGACAACCTCCTAATTGCGTCTTCTTCTATGGAGGCCGTGAAGGAGGCCAAGGTAGTTCTCCAGGCTGCCTACAGGATGAAGGACCTTGGTCCTGCAGCTGTGTTTCTCGGGATGAAGATCGTGCGTGATCGTCAGCGATGGACACTCTTGTTGCATCAGGCACGTTACGCCCACATTGTGAGGGAGCGGTTTGCTGACCTCCTGGGTGCAGTTCCTATAGCCTCCACCCCCATCACACCTGACGGATAGGATGCTCTGACGGTGGATGACCCCGCAGACCTCAAGGAGACAATGGAAATGACCCTGTACTTGCGCCTGATTGGCTCCTTAATGTACTTGGCCACTACCACACGACCCGACATTGCCTTTGCCGTCAACCTCCTTACACAGTTTTCACAGTGTCCTTGGGCAAGAGCCCTTCATGCGGCTATGCGAGTGGTACAGTACGTGGTGTCCACACCGTACCTTAGACTCTGTTTTTTACGGCAGTGTTTGATGGTAGTCGATGGCTACACAGACAGTGATTGGGCGTGGAGTCGTGATGGGCGCAGTCGGACAGGCTACGTGTTCCTGCTTGGTGGCATCGCTGTGTTGTGGCGTAGCGGCAAGCAGGGTTGTATCGCATGTAGCTCATCAGAGGCTGAGTATGTTGCTTTGGGGGCTGGGGCTGTTGAGGCGGTGTGGCTCCAGCGTCTATTTCGTGACTTGCGTCAGTCTGTGCCTTGCATCGTTCTACGCTGTGACAACCAGAGTGCTCTTTCCATTGCAGAGAACTCTGGTGTCTTTCATGCACGCACAAAGCACATTGCTGTTGAGCATCACTTTGTGTGTGATCTTGTGGAGTGACAGGTGATCTCCATCATCTGGGTCGGCACGGACATGCAACAGGCTGACTTCTTGACCAAGGCACTTGCGCGTGGAAAGTTCATGGTGGCCATTCGTTCTGTCGGGCTACGCCCCTTGCCTGAGAGTGGCTGAGAGTGGGGTGTGTGAGCGTGGACTGTTGAGCATCTTGTTGTGCACCGGTGTCAGTTCCACACATGTATGGACATGCGTACCATTGGGTTATGGGGGAGTGTTGTGCTGTGAGTTGTTTCCGTCTATTTGTACAGCTTACTGTGACCACTCAGCCGTGTCCATGCTTGTGCAGATCCCTGATGTGGGCCCAGCTGGTGCCGGAGCAGTGACGGTTGGTGGATCCAGCCATTAGTAGTTGCCAGATGGTTGCCATGATGTCCCGGGTGCTTGCTGGGATGCTCTGTAGTTTTTCTACAGGTGTTAGAGTTTTCTCGGTGGACTGGCTCTTGAGCCCGATTTGCATGTTTTGCATTGTCCGTCCACCGATCGATGCCGGACTTGTGGGTGTGACCAGTCGTAGTGTTTGGCTTGAGATTCTACATCTCTAGGTTCAGACGGTGTTGCGTTTGGATGTCTGTGCGCAAAGTTGCGGCCAAAATAGTGGTTTTGAGCCGGTTTTAGGACAAACTGACACTGTCGCGTGCGTCACCCGCCGTGTGCGGCGGCAGGTATTTGTGCTGTGTACTTGTCAGTTGTCAACTCTCTCTGCATTACGAAGCTATTGAAGCTTATGAGACTTTGCGCGTCTCCCTAGCCTGATCCTTGCTATTTCTTGCACCTGCTTGCTTGCTAGTGCGCTAGCTGACTGGATAGTGTCGCCATGTCAGCAGCAGCAAGGTTAGGAAGCTTCCAAGCAATTTCTCAGGAAGTACTTCCTTACCTTCATCAATGATCACAACCGCAAGTAGTGGTCGCCAATGAAGGTTAGGAAGTACTTGCTTCCAAAGTGACAACGGGGGTGAGTACGAGTCTTGAGAAAATGGGGGAACAAGCAGTCACTCCTTTGAACCACCACCTCAAAGGATCTTCTCCTCTTTCACCTTCCAACTAGGACACAAAGGAACAGCTGTGGCAAAGCTGCAATATGTGAATGATACAGTGGCAACACCTTCTTTCACTCAGCATGAGTTCTCCTCCCTCCCTTCTTCTCGACACATAAGAAGTCGCCACTCAATCCTCCTTCTGCATCCTCCGTCGCACAGACCCTAGTATTGGCAACATCCAATACTGGTCCTTCTTTACCCAACCTGGGGAGAGAATGGCTTTCCAAACCGCTCTCATACACAATTATGATGCCTCCTTCTTCCTCACCGGGTACTATGATCAACAAAACATGTACTCACTGTTTCCAGGTACATGGACACCTTTTAGGTCATCTACAACGAACGCATCTCCAACACAAACATGATGTTCCATCGCTTCATCATCACAAGAGCCTTGCCCGCACATATGCGATTTGGGCTTCTTACTATAGCATGGATTCCATCGATTTGCGATGATCCATCATCAGCGCAACATGCAACCAACAGCATTACCTTCCCTCTCAGCATACTCACAGGCATTTCCTTGCCACACCAAATACCTAATGGTACTTCCAAAATCATCAAGTGGACTTGGATCCTTGACAATGAAATTGCAACACTCCATATCTGTGTACACCATGTTGTTTTGATCCTTGAATGCAGAAGAACACCTCAACTGCCAACAACAGATAGAAGCATCTTCAACAACCGACATTCTTGAGGCCATTCAAAGTATCATTCATCCAGACCACCAAAACTCTATCTACGGTATTCTCAAGCTCTCTAGCAAAGTATCCAATATAGTTTCCAAGAAACAAGGCAAAAGCAAAACTCCTATTGGATTCTAGGGGGATTGTAGAAAACACCTTTAGCAATGGGTTGCCCAAAATTGTAAAAAAAAATGAAAGATGGAAATAAAAGGTTCAGGTCCTTGCCAAAAGCTCCCTTGACCAACGGTGTTCTCGGTCACAAGACCGTTGAAAATGAGAGTCAGGGCATCCCCTAATGAAGTGAATCCTGTCACACGCATTCGACTAGAGCAAAACATGTTATCCCACAGTTCTGTCCTATTTTGATTGTATACATCAAGGATGTTCATTCCATGGTAGTTTAACCAAAAACCGTTCTATTCATCATGTTTGCCTTTGGTTCCGTAGCATTGGCATTGTGTCTCTGCTCTGCTCACTCTGCTCTTAATCATTCTTTGGCATTCAATCTTGTTGCTCACTTTTGCATCTCTTCACTCTGTCGCTATCACTCCTCTGCTCAGCTCCCTTCAGCAACTCCACTTTGCTCTAACATCCTCTCATTGTATCCACTCTACTGGCCTACCTTCACTCCCTCAACATCGTCATCAGCTCTTATGCCAAAATCCTTACATGGTTACACAATGCTCTGCTCTCATCATCTTCTGCCGCACCTCAGTACACCACACCACTTCTAACTGCTTTTTTTTGTTGCCCACTTATCTCTCTTCATTACTGTGGCATGTTCACCGGTTGTTGAAAATACTAAGAATTGAGGTTGTGGACAAGGTGATCCATGTCTTACACCCATGGAGGTATACGACCCATACCATTGTTCCTCGGCCATGTACATTCCATGCATAGAGAAATGTTCCACTTAATATTGGTGCATTAATTATTACATCAGATTGGGAAAGAAGCTCGAAGACTGATGGTCGCACAAGTGTGGTGGTAGCAAGAAAATCTGACAACATGAATGATGTTTTAGATTAAGATGGTGCCACCATAAGACCAAACGATTTGTTTGGTGCATACATGATTGTTGTAATAGGATTAACATGCCAAGTGTCATGGTCAAGGACATTGTCTGTTTGAAGAGTGGGCACATGGACAAGCCACATTATAGTTGTACCACGTACAGGTGATTATGCACACATTATGTGTAACCACCATGTTTGTAATCTTAAAAAGAAACACTGTTGCTACTTGTACATGGTACGTGCTCAAATGTACGCACACTATCACTTGATGAGTGGTGAATACAAATTGCGGTACCCGATTCGTACCAATGATGGAAAGGTATAAGAGTTATGAAGGAAATCATGTTTGAAATAAAATGAAATAAATACAAACCCAGGAAGGAAGAAATCCAATGGGTACTGCAAATAGAAGTGTCCTCTAAAACTGAAGACTCCATAGTGAGGTGGTCAAAGATGAAACATGACACTCTTTAGCACAAGAAAGAGTGCCATGAATAGCTAGATCTTGAACCAACAGAAACCTCAAGGTGACGCCTTCAGTCCATTAATCACTAAACACGTGAACATGGTGTGGAAATTGATAGTGACATGTGTTCATCCACAATATTGCAAATATTCTAATGTACTAAAAAACAAGCAATGCCCTTTTGTACCATTGGATTTCTAGGATACTATGATGATTTCATAGTTTTACACAAACAAACTACAACACAGTTGGGATCATGCCACGTTCTAAGAGTCATGTTCAAAGTGTTAGACCGTGGAGACAACCTATAAGACGATGGCTTTACGTTGACCGGATGGTGGCACCCATGTATTGGTGGGCCGCTTGACCAAACAATGATTCAAATTCATTTTGGAGATATCTCAATTAATCTACATTGCTGAACGAAATTCCACTAGCTGTTCCATGTCACTACCATGGCATCCACTGGCGGTTGTTCTTCAAAGAGCTTTCATAATGGGTTATACCCTCTACAAGTGCCTGACGTAAGGCACATAGAAAAACTCCATGGAGAAGGAGTATAAAACATACAAAATAGACAAGATACGGAAGCAACACAACTTGTTATGACATGGCAAACACACCTCATAACATGATCTTTGTATTCATTTTCCTATGCGACCTTTTTTAGAAAGAGACGTTTGTTTCCTACCTTTTGATGGAAATCACAAATTCCTAACAAGGATTTTTCAAGTAGGGAAGTCAAAGGTCAAATGTCTCCAAAATAAAACGATTGTATGCAATTACGTAAAAGAAGAAGAAGTCAGGAACCAATCATTCTGTTCATAGAATTATTGGAACTGATTTGCAAGTGTTTGACCACAATTACATAGAATTGACACCCAAAAGGTCCTCTTCCAACTTGTTATGAATGGATTGTGATCATGGTTCACCCGTTTGGTGAATCCAATGTTGTGAATAACTTCTTTGCACATGAAATCCACAAACGTTGAGATCCAATATCTTTGCTGATCTACTAGAGGTGGTGTGCTTTTTACACTGACGAGAGAGACAAGCTACGGTACCCATTTTAGACAAGAACAAGAGGATGATATTTGAGACCAAGATCATCTAGGTCAGAGCATTGTCATATCTGATAACGCGGTTTGACGTCAATTGCGTGTGCAAGATGACCAATGCCCCCTCCTTCAAAGATGAGTGTGATTTTTGGAAGGAAGATTCAGGTGTACTCAACAACTATGTCTTTGAACCTTGGTGCCTTCCAACCCAAACATTGAGCTAGCATGCAAGTTGTGCTGGAAATATGGAATGCTTGAATGTCACAATTTTCTCACAAGACAACGCATGCCAATCGCAGAATAAGGTGGACCAACACAGGCTCACCAAGCCAGATCCACGACACACTGCAATATGAGAGTGGAGGGAACAATCCTTGATTCAAGACACTCATTTTTTCCATCTTCAAAATTCCCCCCCATATGCTCCAACATCCCCAACGAAACAGCAAGAAAACAAATGAAATGTAAGACACATCTACGAACTTATCCATACCCTCCTAGATTTGTGGACTACGTCGATTTCAAAGAAAAATCGTTGTGCATCACTCCTCACCCATGATCCAATCCTCGCATTGGGAGATGTGGGTATCGCTCTTCTCTTCCTCCCTTTGTGTTCTACCAGATGATTTTTTTTGTTCTTGCTCATGTTTTGGTCAACAATTCATTGAGTCAATGAGTCAAGGAGGGTTTGCGCAATGCTTGGTTCAACCGCATAGTTGTCTTTAGTTCGTCAGACCTGTCTCTCTGATCTATTCCATCATTTTACCCAGACCACTGCAGATAGTGTCATTTTGGCGATTCTCCAACGCTTTGTTGAGATCGTCAGCGACTTGTTGATTTGTACCGACATATTCCAGCTATACTTCACCCTCACCCGCGTCTCGCACATAGTGGTATTGCCTCTTGACGTGTTTGGTCCTGTTATGGAATTAGATTTGTCACTGAGAGAAATTGTCCCCTGATTATCACAATAAAATTGTGGTAGGTTCCATCTGGCTAAAACCAAGCTCTTTGAGTAGCATACAAAGCCAAACAACTTCTCTGGTGGCCTCAATTGCTGCTGTGTACTCTGCTTCTATAGATGACAGCGCCACCACTGCTTGCCTCTTTGAACGCGTGCTGACAGGTCCGCCGCTTAAGAGGAACACGTGACCAAAAGTAGACTTGCTTGTGCTTTTGTCTCCTGACAGGCCGGCATCGTAGAAGCCATTAAGCCGAACATTGCTTTGTGGGTTGTACCTGATTTCATGGTCGGTGTTGCACTTTAAATACTTGATGGTGCGCTTGGTAGCTGCCACATGGTCTCTGGTGGGATTCTTGCAGCCTTGACTATAGGAGAGGTAAGGTCTGGTTCCAACGCTTGCGTACATAAGCAATCCAACCAAGCTGGGGTTAGCTTGACATTGCTAGGCTTGGCAAGTAGATCTGCCATGATTGGCTTGGTCAAGCCATGGCCCACTGGTAGTGGAGTGCCGATGGGGTGCAGTTGGTGCAAACCAAACGTCTCTACCATGCGGTGGATGTAGGTGCTCTGAGAGAGAGTGATATCAGAGGGGTCCTGGCTGTGCTGGATCTGAATGCCAAGATAAGAGCACAAGGGGCCCATGTCGCTCATTTCAAGTGTGGCAAACAGGGGCTACTTGAACGGGTCAATGGTGGGCATGGAGCGACCAGAAAGAATGAGGTCGTCCATACAGAGAATGACTCCGAGATTGTTGATGCCATGTTTGTAGTACACAAAATGGTCAAAGTGAAGTTGCTTCAGGCCTTGACTGAGGAAAAATTCATGAATACGTTTGTTCCACTGGCAAGGAGCCTGCTTCAAGCTGTACAGGGCTTTGAGCAGCCGAGAAACCTTAATTTCTCCCCCCAAGCTGCACGAAGCCCTCAGGCTTGGTTATGTAGACATCTTCTTCCAGGTCGCCATTGAAAAAGGAAGATTTGACATCCATTTGGTGCACAAACCAGCACTCATGGGTGACAAGAGCCAAAACCACACGGATGGAGGAGTATTTGGCATCTGGAGCAAAGGTATCGCTGTAGTTCACACCCTGTACCTGACTGTAGCCGTGGGTGACAAGGCGGGCTTTGTACCTGTCAAGTGCACCATGATCATCCAACTAAATCTTAAAGACCCACTTACATGTAACCACGGGTACACCAGGGGGCGGATCAACAAGTTCCCACATGTTTTGCTTTTGGAGTTGCTTGAATTTGGCAACAGTTGCTCCGTGCCAGGTAGCAGCTTCAGGTTGATGCTGATGGGATCAACCACCAGGTTGACAAAATCCATATCAGGAGAGGAGAGAAGAAGAGCTGCTTTTGCTGCTCCAGAGGAAGATGAGGATGCAGAAGGCTCTAAAATTGAGACATAGGAAGGGAGAGCAAATGAAGAGGGAGACTTCTGGGAGGAACCGTTAGCACCAAAGATAGCAGCCAATGCCTTGAGTTTTGCCACACGAGAGGAGCAATGCGACAGAGCTGATGGAACCCAATTCCTAGGAAAGGTACGTCCATACTGTCGAGGGACTGGTGGAAAAATTTGCCGCCATTGTCAAATCATACTGCTTTCACATGCTTTTCTGTCTCATTCTCCACTCGCTCAATCCAGATGATAACATGGTCAGCAACTTCAAAATTGTGATGAAGAAAGTGAACCCAGACATGATGCGTAAAATCATGAAGGAGCACTAGAAAACAGTGCTTCCCTGATATGGAGGTATCCTGGATGCTGTAGAGATCCATGTGAACCAGATGAAGCTTGTCTGCTGCATGAACATCTAAGTGGGAGAAAAACGGTTTTTGGCTTTTTCGTCTTGCAAGGCAGCCTTTGCTGCAAGTAGATGTTGGTTTGGTAAGATTATGTGGCAGAGACTCCACAACAGATGTCTTGGACATGGCAGCCAAAGTGTTGAAGCCGATATGGTAGAGACATTGGTTCCAAAACATAGTGAGAGCTTCAGATCCAGAAGATGTAGGTGCATTTGGTCCACACGCTGCCAATGCAGCCTCTGCAGTGCCTTCATCAGCTTCCATATCCAGGGTTGGAAGGATGGTGAGGTTACCTTCACGTTTTTCTTCAGCCACAATTTATCCCTCTTTGGCAAACATATGATAGCTCTTGTCAGCATCAAAGCCAACCTTGCAACCCTTGTCATTGAGTCTCATCACAAAAAGCAAGTTGGCTGCAAGTTTTGATACAAAAAAGACCTCAGCAAAGGTGCGGGCTGCAGCCTTGCCTTATAATGATATTGCGACTTGCACCATTCCTATTCCAATGGCTAGAGTAATCCGTCCGTTGGCAAGCTACAAATGTTTCGGTATCTTGAATTCTTTGAAGTCTACAAACCAAATTCTGTTATAGGTCATGTGCCCAGGGCTGCCTAGGTCAAGAATCCAAGCCATTTCTCTAGTGGCCAGTAGAAAAGCACTGTCAATGGAGTAGAGTGCCAGTTCTGTGATAAGTTCTCCAGCTTCTAATGATTATTTCTGATAGTTGTCAGGAGATAATCTGATGGGTATGTCTTCAGCTACTGAGATGAAGTTGATAGAGGTATTGCCTGATCCACTCGTTTGCTATCCTACTGTCTCCATTTGATGCATGAGTTGATACCAGCTCTGTCCCATTTAGGTCATCATTTTTTTGAAATTTCCCAAAAGTGTAGTGTCATCTGATGGAGAGTCTGGTTTCGGACCAGTTGTCAACAGTGCATGTTGTGGTGGAGGATATCTTGGCTTCCTTGGCTTTTCAAAACATCTGTTGAGATGTCCAAGTTGGCGACTGTTCCAACATCTCACATGCTCAAATCCTGCACCAGGTGGGATTGTGCCTCCATGAGTGAGTAGTCGCTGTGGTGGTTGAGGAGAAAAATGGTTGTTTGAAAATCCGCCTTGACCATGGCCTTAAAACTTTGGTCATTGGTTGAATTGTTGTGTCCCCATTTGGGCGGCCAGAGCTGCTTCAACACCTTCAAGAATTTTGATATGATTTCCTTGAGCTCTGTAGAGAGATTTACAAGCACATTGAAGAGTTAGTTTGTATGCTTCAACAACTGGTGCCTGGCCTGCTGGTGTTACAACTGCCGTTCCTCCTGCTCTAGGTGCTGTTGGTAGTACTGTCTACCAACAGCCTAGCAGCTTCAAGTGTCTGAAGTCTACTATCGAATTTGGCTCCTTGTTCCTGGAAATCCTGAAGTTGTTCAACTGTGGTGTTGAATATGGTTGGAAGACTAGCAAAGAGTTGCAGAACCACCACTTTCTCAAATAGAGCTTGTCCCATAGATGTGATGTGCTCAACCAGTTGCCTTAGCTGAGGGACGTGATCTTCCAGTCAAGTAGTGTCACCCATCTTCAGAAAACAAAACTGGATGAGTAAATCACGGAGTTCATAGTCGCTGATTTTGTGATACCATTGTCGTAGGGCCACCCATGTAGTTCATGGATCAAAAGTTCCATTGTTGTCTTTGATAAGGAACTTGAGCATGTTAGAAACTTGCATTGCCAAAACAACATAGGCCTGATCACATCGCCTCTTCCATTGCACCTTTTCTTTGGCCTTTGCATTTGGATCCAATGTCTCTTCTGGTGGATCAGAGAGAACTCCCCATTGACCCTTGGCTGATAACACCATCTTCATTTTGAATGCAAACTCATTGTAGTCATTCCCGTCAAATGGCTCTACTTTGAAATGGTCACCAAGTCCACCTCCGCTGAAGCTTGCCATGATGCCCTGCCCTGTCTGCAAGGTTAGGGGAACAGCGCAACTAGTCTTCCAGAGGTTTTGTGACACACCTACTCTGATACTAATTGTCAAAGGCATGGATCATTTGAATGTGAAAATTACCTCCCAAGACAGTGCATGCCAGTCGCACAATGAGGTGGATCAACACAGGCTCACCAAGCCAGATCCACAACACATTGCGATATGAGAGTAGAGGGAAGAATCCTTGATTCAAGACACTTTAACTCCCGGGAACATGGGTAGCTAGACTATCTCTGTAAACAGTGAAAGAAAGAAGAACTTAAATGGCCATGTTGCTGTTCACGCTCACTTGCGCTATCAAGGCGTGCTCAGCGACAGTCCCGCCCACTGTTCCAATAAGTGTGCCTCATGCTCCTTGATACTTAGGTACTGTTCTGTCTTGCTCCATCAGGAGCTCGACCACCCCCCTCCCATGTCTTGCGAGCCACCTCAATATATCCGTTTGTCGCAATCCATTGATTTGTCAATATATGGAGGTTGCCAGTCGTGGATGTTGGTCAGTAATCGATCAATTGATCAACTATCAAACCTTGTTTTCCATTTTGTCTAGCTTCCGATGTTTTCACTTGTGTCAGTCCTTTGTTGATACTCCACGTCAGCATGTGCCTGTCAAGCTTGTTGTTGCTGGCCTCTCCGCTCAGTTGTGCAATGAATTCCAGAATATAGTATGTTGCTAAGAGATGAACTATCGCAAAGAGATACGAGGCATGGGCTGACGGTTGCATGTGAATACCCTCTCTGTCAGACCCCGAGTAGAGTAGAAGTAGTGGTAGATGTAGGTAGGTTGCAGAGGGTCAGGGGAGAGAGTGGCCCCTCTCCCCTGGCCCTCTGCATTATGCCTCATTGGATTATACCTCATTTTGTCCATTTCCAATAAGTTTCATGGGCTTGGTGAATCTTGGCTGATTTCTGCCAACCAACCCACAGTGGACCAACACGTGGTCACATACACGTGGTTTCAACCAGGAGGGCTGGTGTCTAAAACATGGACAGAACTTACTCACAATGCTGCGGAGAGGAACCACTTTGCTAGCAACTCCTAGGAAGAGATCACGTCCGAATGACATGCAAAACTCTTGTGCAAAACCTGGACGGATTTTCCGGGGACACCCGGTTTAACTGGTTAGAGGGACACTCCTTGCAAAGAGGGAGGAGGTGTTACCACAATAGTTTGCTAAATACATAAGGCATACACATACCACAAGGAATGTAGAATAATCAATCTTATGTATAATCTTCCAACATGGTAAGACATTGTTGACAATGTACGTTACAAAAGGCATCGACCATGCCGCTTATATACACGCATAACATATCTTGAGTGAAGATACACCAAGACTCATGAAGAATATTCAAAGGTTGTATGTTCCTCACATGGGTGAGAGTGAAGGCATTATGCAATCAGCATGGGATGATGTGCACAAATGACCAAGTGATAGAAACCACGTATGTATGTGATTGATTGTGCTTGAATGCGATGCAACAGTGTTGCGAATGATAAGGATTCATAGGCGTGCTCTTATGCGTGTCTTTTTTGTTGCATGGTGTGCATTACAAAGTATACAATCATCAAAAACTTGTGAGGAGAGACAAACTGGGATGGTACAAAGAAAAGGGAGAGGAATGTAACGTACGGGCCATTTTATGGCTAAAAATGGTCATTAGATATTCATTGAGGTACTTTGGGTACTTGAGGCTCAATTCTTGAGGATCCAAGGACAAACATACACATGTATATGTATACACACACACACACAAACACACAAAACATACACACACACAAACATACATACACACACACACACACACACACACACACACACACACACACACACACACACATACACATACACACATATACGCACACACAAACCCTTACACATACACACCGACTTGCTCCTGTCCGGCGGCGGTGCGTGTCCAACCTTGCGCACCGCAGCACGCCCTGCGGTGCCCGTGGGGTGGCGGGCCCAAGGCTGTCCACGACGCGGTGGTTCGTGAGCTGGCGGCGATTATGTGTGAGAGCATCATGGGCGGCGTGCGGGAGGAGCCAGAGGAGATCATCCCTGGGGGTCGCCCGGACATCACCTGCCTCGACGCGGCCACGGGGCACCTGTTAGCGCTCGACGTGGTCATCGCCGATCCCCAGCGCCCTTCCCTGGGGCGAGCGTCTCGTGCGCGACGGGGGGTGGCCCTCCAGGAGGCGATTCGGGTGAAGGAGGCGAAGTACGCCCAGTGGCGCAGACGGGCGGTCCGGGACCAGATCGACTTCATCTTCCCCGCTATGGAGACCCTGGGCGCCTGCTCCCGCAGCTTGGGCGAGGTTTTGCGCAGAGCGACGACAGCTTCGGAGAGGCGCCTCGCCAGGCATGGCGGTTCCGAGGGCACGGCGCGGCCTCTCCGTGCCCTGCTCAGTCAGCGACTGGCNAGAGAGAGGGAGGGAGGGAGAGAGAGAGAGAGAGAGAGAGAGAGAGAGATAGATAGAGAGGAGGGGGGAGACGGTGGAGGGAGAAATGTGAATATTTGTTAATAACTGTTGGGCTCTCGCAATGTAGCTCATTGAATCACACATCATATACACAGACCCTCATTCATGTAAGTTGTATTTACTTTTGCTTACAACAAATCTTTACACCCTTCATCCATGAAGAAATTGTTTTGTGAGCAATTCTTGTCCTTAGGATGCAATGAAGGAAGAGCAGTAGACTTACCTTTCCACACACCATAACTTAAGTTACTATTGTTGAGTTACATTGGCCAGGCCATCTTCATATTTTTTGGAACCTTCAATTGCCTCATGACATGTCCCATTCTCACCTTTCTTGTGTGTTTTTCTATTCATGTGGGTTACACATCCTACTTGTTTGTATAAAGTGGTTTCATTCTTCATCAACTACTTGAGAGTTCTAGTAAGTACACAGAACTCCATAAAGGAACTCACAACTTGTGCACCCTCATGTGGCAACATGAGAGTAGGTAATGAATGTAGAAAACTTTCAAGGAATTTCTTCTTTCACTCACCTTCGTAGATTCAGCCATATTTAAGACAATGTTATTGTTTGTTTCAAAACTCTTTAAACAACTTTGAAATAAAATGAAGGGTATGTGCTCCCAAAGTTTTTAAGGACAAGGATAAGATTCAACTAAACTATACAGATGACCACAACTTGGAGGGGTGTGAATTTATACTAGAGTATCTATTTTTCAGATTGGTTCATGTAGTAGAAATTGTTAGACAATTGTACCAAAATAGCGTCATGGGACAATAAGTGCTTTGCTCTTTGTGGAAAAACTTTTACACGGACTTCTCCATGAGCCAAGCTTTAGTAAATCCAGAGAGAAGTGTGATGACTGTGACCAGGAAGCTTTTAACCAATTTCCTTTTGTAAAACAAATCCTAAAACACCTTTATGTCTTTTCCTCAGCTCTAGTGACTCTTACTTGAAGAAAGTCATTGTTTTCTGTTATTCATCAATTAAAGGGACCGTGGTTACTGAAATGTTTGTTTTGTTGGAGAGATGTACTGTCATCCTTCCCCTCTCCCAAGCAACCATTCAGGAACACCGCTTGGGGCCAAGAAGAAAACTCCTATTGACCAGCTTCTTGTCCACCATATGCTGCCTTTATCATTCCAATATCCACACATGCCAAGCTGGCATCCTTGATTGTGCCATAGCCGATGTTTTTTGGTTGCTGGAGTCCTGTTGGAGTATGTCATGTACAACACGGCGTTTGAATTGAAAAATTTATTCCTAATTTTTTTGCAAAGTATTTAGTGTTTTGTTGGAAAAGGATGTTTACTCTCTCTAGAGACGTTCTCTTTGAATCCCAGTTAGATGCACACCTTATGTTGAATAGCGTTCTTGTGACAGGAGTACAAGTTTGATTATAGAATGGAAAGATTCCTTTTCACACCTGAATAATATACTCGTTAGAAATGTGTGGACATCAAATGCATCTCCCCCTTGCCCCCTCCCCCGTCCTTGCCCCACTGTCCTCCCGCCGTGTTGCTCACCACCAGGCGCTCTATCATCCGTGACCAAGTGAAACTTTTCGTCCCGAAAAAACTGAGGTTGCTAACTGATTTGCAAATAGATCCACGGACCTTATCCCCCTCTTGCTACGGTAATGGCAAAAGTAACAACTGTAGAAGCAGCTGCAAGAGATTGCACTGATGTTGCATTGGTGTCTATTGCACAAATGCCACCCAGGAAGCACAGTCGATAGGTGGTACATACTTCTACACAAGTATCCTGTTTTGTGTGCTTGGTGTTACTTCTACAACCGCCGCCACCTCTTCTGCGCCTATTGTTGTTGCTGCTGCTACTACTCCTACTACTGCCATTATTTCTTTTCCTCCAAGTGCTACACTTATGGTTAATCACCCATAAACAACACACTCGTCATAAGGTGTACATACTAGATGCATGCCCTTAGAAGTTTCATGGTACCTTATTGGAAATTGCAACGCAACTTGATTTACGATGTCTTTTCACGGACATACAAATGTAATTGAATGCAGGCAGAAAATAAACTTCGTAGAAAGTTTGCCAAAAAAATGAAAAACATGATAAAAATCCATGGTTTAAGTGCTTTACAACTCCACTTACAGTTCGTAGTAAACGACGTAAAATTGTGTTTATACACAAAACGTGTTAGAACTGCAAAGCATGACATTGCCTATTCGTGCACCCAAAACATAAACAAACCAGAACCCTTCGAAGTCAGATTTGGGCGATTTGGACTTTATTTCTTTGCTTGTCCGGGGTCTTGCTGGGCCCTGCGGTAGCATGGCCCAGCAAATTTCCTTATATCATGGGGGGGTTTTCAGACCCTACATTCAAACCATTCGTGAAAGTACACAAGTGTATAATCTTGTATGTTGCACAATAAATGCCCAATTCTTCATCTCAAATACATTATGACGATTGGGGGAGGGGGGAACGACACAGTGACCAATTTGACGTTGTCTTGTTTCACTATCGGAAAACTTTCTTGCAACCGTCTAGTGTCATCAATTGGCATCAGCACGCAACAATCTTTAATTGGACCCGTTTACAAAACCCTGATTTTTTTAATGTGATCGTTGATAGCCCTAAATTGACGGCTTGCGAGTTTTGAAAAGAAGTTATCTCCTAGTAAATTAGTGGTTTTCTCCTCTTCTTCAACCACACAATCTGGATACACTGACCAGATACACTTCACCAATACACTCTAACCTTTTGAGGGGAGGCAGCCGGAGACCAACCCTCCCCCCCCCCCAAAATCATCGAGTGTATTGGGAAAATGTATATGGTGTGTGTATAAAAAGATAAGTGATAGAAATGTAAGAAGATACCATAATGTACAATACATTCGTGAACATAATACATAGTCACCACAATACACGCCCCGATACACAGTCCTAATACAATTGGTCATCATGGGGGGGGGGTTGAGAATCCAGACCACTTCATTACCGTTTTGTTGTGTTTATGGATGCGATCAAATGCTAATACATTAGTGGAATTCTTTCCCCCCATTATCACACAATCCATACACTGGCCAGATACACTTAGCTAATCTTCTCGATCTATCTCTGGGGCAGGGGGTGGAGGGGGCAAGCTTGGACTCTGGATGACCCTCCTCCAAAATGGTAGTGTATTTGCGAGGTGTAGCTGGTCAGTGTATCCGGTCTACGTGATTGAAAAAAAAATTAATAATGTACATGATACTGCTGATCATCGATTACTGACAATCGGCAGCGCTGGTCTGTTAAAAAGCAATGGACTTCGAACACACAAGTGTAAACGTTTTTAGTCCATCGCACAAAAAAAGATACACTAACTAGCTACACTTGTTTAATACACTCTAGCCTTTTGGCGCGGTGGTTCAAGCAATGGGTCTGACAGAGTGGGGGTTCATGGCCTATTAGTTGCCATTCTAGATCCGTAGTCATTGATCATGATACATGAGTGGTCGATGAGCAAATATACATAAGTGCACAGTTTGTTTTCTCATCACATAAAAGAAAAACACCCCCCTCGCTCCACTTTGCTAGTACACTCTACCCTTTTTGGAGGGGGGCAGGCATCGGACCCCGTGATGACTCCCCCCTCCCCCAAAAGTTGAGTTGTATTGGTAAATTGTATAGACTCCATGTATCTCATGGACACGTAAAACCTTGCACTAGTGTACAAGATACACATGCATAGAAGTAGTTGCTATACAATACACGCACCAGGTAAAATGGTGGATTTCAATCAAAGGTTTTGGTGGGGGGGGGACGAGTTCAGCACTTTGTCACGGATAAAAACACAATGGAGTAATAGCAAAACTATGCTCAATATGAGGTTAAGTTTTGTTTGAGGTCAAGAATAAGGAAACAAATACCCGAGTTACAAATAAGCCCACACGGAATGTTTCACGACATATGTACGTCAATTTTACATTTCACCCACACTATCATATTGGTTTCATCCGTTGCTAAATTATAAAATGCAATTCCCAAGACACGAGTAACATGCCCATTTTTTCCATGTGAACATAGAAAAACTCACCCTTAAGACAATTTCATGGAAATTACCCAAATCTATGTACCTAATACACTGCATGTGGTGTGTTTAAAATGGGGATGGTTAACTATACCTCAAGTTCTACTTGTGCTACTATTGCAAATACTACTGATGTTGCTACTGCTACTATTACTGCTATGGACCGTAAAAAATCTTAACACACATATGTGTGTTATCCACACGGTAACTCATGGTGGACGCATGCTGCAATGCGAGGCCTCGTAGAAAAACTCGCAACAATTATCACATTTTTAGACATTTTGTACAAGAACAAAGTCATAGATACAAGTCAAGGAGCAAAAAGCAGGTAAAATAAATAATGGCTAACAAAAAAGCTATTATGAGCAGTGCAAATTTACTGAACACAAGTGAAAAGGATGAAGTGATTCTCCGAAGCCCTCAAGTAAGAGTTTTCATAGTTATAACCTCCCAAGATCAGTTGGTGGGGCCGGAAAACATTTTTCTACACTTTAAGGAGGTTTCTAGAAGTCTCTAAGAGTAGATTTGGGAGAGGAGAGTTGAGGGGGGATTTCTAGGCATGCAAGCCTTCTAAGAAGCAAGCCACCTAAGAGGTTGCCTGTGGAGGAAGGAATTTCAAGTTTTCTACTATGGCTTAAGTTTGACCCAAACGTTTCCAGCTCCTAGATTGGCTCAAGTCACATAGGAAAAAACAAGACATTCATTCTAGACTCTTGAAATGTTAAAGGACTCGATTTCAAGGAAATAACTTTTTCTTTGATAGGACTATTGATTTCCACAGTTTTCTCCACCAACCCATCACCAAAGAAGAGTCCCAAGTGAAGTTTTTTCGTGAGAATTTTGTAGGAGTCTGTGAAGATATTTTTTAGCAACACCTTAGCTTGATATGAAATCTTCACCAGCAAACCCATCAAGGGGGAGTGCTAGTGGGCGCAATGAATGCGATGGTCCAATCGGATCAGCAAATGAGAGAAATATATTTTCCTTGAGAATTTCCTTGTTGGACTATGGGAGGAGATTGATGGACATACCTTTTCACTTTATAGGCTACTCCAATTCTGCCAACCATGCGTGAAGGGCATGGGTTGTAAAATATTATGTGGCATACAAAGGCTACTACACATGGCTCTACTGTGGCAAGGATTAGCATCAGAGCAATAATGACAAAGGGATGAAGTAAGATGGTCCAAGGCTTGACTAGGCATTTAAAACGAGGCAGTTTGTAAGCTCTGGTCAAGACCATCTTTACAATCAGATTATGTCTAGGACTTGGAATTCTTCTCAACTCACCACGTTTACTGGTTGCATGGAAATCCAACATGCAAATACTATGGCTACAGTGATCTAAGACTATCACCGATCCATAAAAAACTCTTGGATTAAATAACCATGTCTACGGTGAAGCTTCATGGTGCACCTGAGGAAGTTTTAACAAGTAAGCAAGGCAATCAACTTGCTAGATACACGAGTATAAAAGGCAACAACCCTGGCATATCTGATTATCTCTCCAACATTGATGTTTCTTCTCACAACCTCAGAGCACAAAACACATAATAAGGCCTCAAACCAAGGCTCTACCAAAGTTTGCCCTAACGACCCATGTTTGCCTGCTAGTGCTCTACTGACTTGAAAGGAGGAAGCATTGTCTACCTAGAGGCCAGTTTACCTACAAGAAAAAACTGAATCAAGAACTCATGTGTTGATATCCTTGACGGCCTAACAAGATGTTTCCCTTACGTTGGCCAAGAGTAGTGGTGGAGCTCATGTGTACCCTCTCTTAGGCTCTAATTTTTCATGTTCCATACTTGTACTAAAAAAAAAATCAAGATCTTTCTTGCTATCATATTCTTAGTATCCAGATTCCATCTACTAATGTGTTTTCTACACACCCCACATCCAAAAAAGTCCACGTACGTGTGGGCGATATGCACAAAATTGAGAATGTGCTTGAGAAATACCACCAAAATGTTGACCCCCATAAAGAAGATGATGTTGAAGATGGCAAATGTGATGAGGATCACAACCATTGTTACACTTATGCAGAATAACTGAGATATTGGTTTGAGAGGGGAAAGGTCCATGCCAAATTAGAAGAAACTATTGATAGCAACAAGGTTGTTGATTTTGTCAAAGGCACCAAAAATAGACACGTGTGAAGTTCTTATGAGCATAAGCAAGACGATGTTGTAGTGAAGGGAATGTATCAATCATCGAAGGCTTCTTGTGTTGCACGCCTAGGCGGCTGGGCAACTCACGATAAACATCAACGATGAAAGTCCAAAATACGTTGGAGGAGTGGGGACGGATGTCACTTTTGTATGATGTGCTTGCGATGGGACACACCCACACCCATTGTAGTGCCATCATTGAAAACAACTTCCTCCAAAATGTTAGAATTCCAAAGGCATTCACGTGAATTGTACCCTCATTAGATAAATGTGCATGGACAGTTTGAGGCCTCAAAGGCTATTGACGGTGCTTTGGCAAAATCAAATTACTATTTGCACTTGTCAATGACTGATCCATGTTCAAGAAATGCTTTGATGACCTCATACGTGATTCCCATCAACAACTTCTTGTCGCTCATGATGCAACCCACCAATGTGACGACCTAGAAAATGTGTTGCAAAGCATAAGCCAAGTTGAGATGAAGTAAGGATCGTAATGTGTCACAAGTGTTGATGCCACTTGTAGTAGGAAGGAGAATCTACTTAAGTGAAAAAATCTGGGCTCAACATAAACACATCCTTCATCCACAATTTCAAGATCTTCATAGAGGCGTGAAGTTGATTGACTGACATAATTCCATGGAGCATGTTGTGCATGTACACAAGGCTCTACTTAGTCATTGGGACAACCTTGCCACAACACGACTTGGAGACAAGCGTTTCAAGTACGTGGTCAAGGAGTGTGGTGCGTACCATCCACACTTGTATTGGAAGCCCATGTTTTACGAAGCTTTGTACACTATCATGTGCATGAGATGCATGCAACACGAGGAGGCATAGAGTTTATTCCATAAGATCAAGGACTAAAATAGCTAGGTAACTTGACCAATGCCTACTAGAGAAACTCCACCAATGCGTGGAAAAATACATGCTTCACTAAGTCTAATTGGATCCTAAATTTCAAGTACTTTGAGAATTTCACGGCGTAGAAATTACATGATGGTATTGCTAACAAAAAGCAGAAGGAGAAGACCACCACAACGGCAATGGGCAAGGCCAAGAAAAGCATTAAGGAATTGCGAGACTACATGAGTGGAGTATACTTAGCGAACCCAAAGCATCACTTAGATGTACAAAAAAAACATGTGTGCACAAAAAGGCCGCAATGTGCACGTGGATATTGTAAATCCTCAAGGGAAAACTAGGAAATGCACAAGGTCAAGGGCAAACTGTCCTTAAATCCCCATTGAAGAGTATTTGGGGTTGGTGGGTAGAAGGATTCTATCCAAAAGCAAGACCATGTGAAAAATTAGCAGCATGCAATGCCTAAGCATTAGAACATAGAATACCGCGATTGAATGTTTCACAAGTTAATGTAGCTTGGCCACTTTAAGGCTTTGTGCCTTTACTCTACTACTAGTGGAAAAGAGGTCGTGTCATTGGACGTAGCCATAGAACCTCATGGGGATGGTGCATGAGGCACCATACAAGGCCGCAGCCATGGCAATCTACTAGCTGTAGAACCATACAAGGCCTTGGTGTGAGTTATTCCCACCTTTGAGTGACATTTTTGGGGGACTTCCAAAAGATGAAAGTGGATTAGGAGCATGTGTTAATGTTTTGAAAAGAGGATCTTATATAATTAAAATGTCTTACGAGTGAAAACTTCTCTATTGCTTTCCATTCTCTGATTGATCATCAGTCTTCACTTGCTATCTGACATTTCCTAGTTATCCTTCTCAAAATGCGATGCATGATCAAACATGCTCATTAGAGGCATCACCACCACTTTACAAGAAATATGTGATGTATTTATTGAAACATATGCCCCTAAAGTGATGAGCTCAATCATATTTGTGATACCTTTTGCCACCAATTTTGACTCAGTGAATTTGAAATACTGGAAGGTTCTACCAAAATTCACACATATAAACAAGATGTGGACGCAAGTGGGTGAATCATAAGAGCTGTGGGCCTTGCTAATTCAACTTGTGTTTACCAAAAAACTTGACTTGTCATCATCGAGCATGTTTAGTTAGAAGTGTGGTAAAAACATTTGACACAGTTCAAAGGACACCTAGGTGGTTCTCCCGTGTATGTGCTAGAAAACACTAGAGGAGATGACCCCTTGGTTAGATTTTCCTTTTCCTCATAGGTGGAACTAAGGTATAAGCCATTGAATGGTGTAGCTTTTGTCATTGAAAACCGTATTCTGCCCATGATTGGTGTTTGTAAAGAAAAAAATGCTTTCAAGAATACACCACATTTCACATTGAAGGTTCTCAACCTCCGTCACCTGTTTTACATAGTGGTAAACGATCCTTGACTCCACAAGAACAAGGCTGTCATGTTCTTTGAACAAAAGTGTTTGATCTTGTGAAAAGCACAACATAAATGCACATTGATTCAATGTAAGAAGATGTTCTTGAAATGACTTAGAGTCCATGCCTGCTTGTGTATGATGCAGGTCAATAGAAATTTTTGGCAAAGTTGTTGATTCTTCTTTCCTCAGATGAAGACATTGGATGAAAATATGAAGGAAGACATACCTCAAGAGATCAAAACATTAGTGGCAAAGTTCTCATATGTATTCTACAATCTAACGACTGAGTGTCCACTTGAATGACATATGTGCCACACAATTCTGGTGCACTTGGAGGTGACTACACTCATCAAACCTATACATCACCTTGATTAGGTAGAAATTCAAGAGGTTCAATGCCAAATCAAAGATTACCTTGCAAAAGGGTGGATCGAGCCAAGTAGTTTTCCATATGATGTGTCAACCCTTTTCTTTAACAAAAACGAAAGTGGTTTACGAATGTGAGTGAAGTAGCGAGAGCTGAACAACTAAACTCTAAAAAATCAATGAATGAATTTAGTGAAATCTTCACTGAGAATCAATAATTGCCCTTAATTTTGCTTGCTCCTTTCGGCATCAGGGCAGGAAGGTCCGCTAAGTCCCAAAGAATGGAGATACGCTAAAGACTTACACAAGGTTATCTCTTCAAAATCCGGTGATTGCTTGTAGTGCAATTCTATTATATGATACCAAGATTCAAAGTAAGCTAAATGAATATGAAAAATATGTAGTTTTTTCAGGGAAGAAGGCAAACTAAAGAATAAGGATCATTAGGTTGTCTGTATGTATCAACAACTATAAAATGATGATATGTGTCAATATTTTGATTCCAGAAATACAATAATGAAAGAATTGCTATGGCACTCAATTCGGGGGGTTCCTTACAAAATGCCCCCATGAAGTAAGGGGGCTCTGAAAAAGATCAAGCCTCTTCTTTATTTTATTCCAATGCTGATTAAAAGTGAAAGAAGAAAAACGAAGATGTTAATGCAGTTTGTGATGTCCTTATTGACACTTTTGGAAGGTGTTTGATCTTCTCACAAGGTTGTAGAATGGAGCTCTCAAGTTCGTGGTTTTGGGCAAGAATGCATCAACCAAACACTTCGAATATCTAAAGGTTTACACATGACATGATGTTGGTGAAATGATATAGATGCCCATGTGTCGAGTTTAGAGTCTTATGTATTTTACGGAAATAAGAAATGCTACCTCCTAAAAAAGTTTACTTTGTTCTTGAGTGTCTTTTGAAAGTGTAATCCTAAAATAATCCCACTCGGTTGAATAAGTTAGATACATCCCAGAATTTTACTTACACAGAATTTTCAAAACAATGGGTTTACACCTTGAAAATTTTGTTCTAGGATTACAAAAAGAATGGAAAATTTGCTATAGATGATTAATGATGTATTTCTATGAAGGTGCTCATTGAGGGGATCAAGTTAACTGTGCTTATTAGCCATGTGCTTTTGAGTAACATTGATTGCCTTGGCCACAGTTGGTGTGCTTGTAAAAACCTTTGTTTCTTCCTACTCCTTGACATGATTTCAACACCATATTTGGATCACTTTCCTCATGGGAAGAGCTTGTGAAACTGATTGTTCTTTTTGTATAAGAGACTAGGAAAATTTCCTCATTGTGTGACCACTTGTTTTACTTTAAATACATGAAGGGAACATACAATAGTCCTTATGATGTTTCACTTATGTGATGTTTGATAACTTCATGCAGATAATAGAGCGGAATCATCATCTGTTCTACATAGCCAATGCATGCTCGAATCTCCACTGAAGTGTCAAAACAGACCCTTTCAATTGTTTTGAGATGTTAGAATCGTGAGTTCCTGTTTGTAATCGTACAATTGTGAATTACAACATGATTCTAGACCCATCGTTTTGCCAATGTAGGATATGATGTCTAGATAAGGTACATAGAAAGTATTCTCCTTCTCCCTTCCTTGCTTTCCATGTTGTTTTCCTACTATGTTGGGCTCCTTTGCCATTTCAAGACAGAATTCAAGGTTGTGTTTTTGACCAACAAAATTTTGGAACTCCCCACTGTTTTTGCAATTTTAAGTGAGTTAGATTTGCAGCTCCCCAAACCTTTTTAGGATTTTAGCAAATGGCCACTTGTCTGAACATTGGAGAACATACCTTTGATGCTCTTAGAAGGTCATTTGCTAATGTCATCTATGATAGAGAATGCAATTAAAAACACTGGCAACATTGCTAAACCTCATCATTGCGATATTCAATACCATGATGCTCATACTATCACATGGACCAAAAACTAAAACTACCAAAAATTTAGAAGGAAGGTGAATAGAGGGGGCTTTTGGTTCCCATCCAACCCCACCCCTAGCTCGCACATTTGAGCCTAGATGTGAGAATTTTCCTCAAAATTAAAGTCTTAATGATTTTTTATCCTAGGTATCCATGTCAATAACTTTCATACTACATGTGCATTTTGACTCCAAAGCAATCAGAATGAGATTTGAAATAAAATTCAATCTTGGGATTTCTCACCCCTTGCATAGTGACTTTGATTGGGTTGGATTCTACATTTTCATCCTAGTCGCCTTTGATTCATGCTCAACGTTTGATTCAAAGGTCAGTTTCCCTAGAAATATGCCTAATCATGGAGTGACCATACCAACATCATTCACAATATTTGAGATAAGTGCTCAATTTTGGAGACATAGGAATGTCCTTTTACGAGGTCCTTTTGGCTCCCATCACCCAATCCACTACCAAGGGTTACTTTTACTTTCCCAATTCCATCTTTGCTACATCTATTCGAAGCTCCTAAGGAAAACAACCTTGAATCATACATTTTGGCAAGGAGTTACATCCTTACATCATCAAAGGCATACCAATCCATTCATTTACAACACTGGCCTCAGGACTATAGACTACTGAAGAAGCTCATCTCTACAGCTTATTCATAAGAACTTGATCCACATTAAGCCAGGTTCTAATGTATGGAGTTGTTCCATATTTAGCTTAGATACCGTATGAGGAGTTAGTCCTCATAACTATTCCACTTCACATAAAGATAGATCATCTACACCAACATTGTGAAGCAAAGTATGGTCAGTCAAAGCTGAGGGAAAATGTTTCTTATGGAAAAGCACAAAAAATGACAAAGGGCACCATGTAGTAATGTTGTTTCATTCATGAATGTGTATTACTAGTTATGTGAAATTTTGAACAAAGCACCAAACCCAACCTATCCAAATTGATCTTAATCTTCCTCTAATATGTACATAGACAAGGAGCTGGAAGCATGTCTGTCTACCTGAATTTATTCTTCATAAGAAAAATCTTGCTTGCCTCAAATCTGGTGCAAGTTTCATCCATGACCCCACCAAATTCAGACAGTATAGAGGTGCACATTTGAACTCAATCATGAGTAAATGTAGCCATGGTGTATTGACTTCGAGCCTCTCAAGAGAAAGTTTCTCATTTGAACCACATGAATAGGGTTAGGTTTGGGAACGAGTGTCTAAATCTGTGACATGGCAATGCACAATCGGAGACAGTGTTGTCAGGACGAGGCATCTTGTCGACTGATGCGTTTGGTATGACCAAGATTGGGAGTCGAACCACATTGATTTGTTGATGTGTGCATTTTTGGTGTATTTTTTTGCCTGGCTTATGCCATAACGGTAGAAACCTGCACTTGCACCTTTAAGTGGAAGCTTAAGAGTGAAGTTCTTGGTCCACGTGGGGAAAAAGCCACGTAAGGGGTTGCACCCAGAGAGAGACCTTCTGAGGGTTATGTGGGAGCGGCGCCCACAAAAACCACCCCATTAACTTATTTGAGGATTTTTCCCCTAGTCATGTGACGGCAGGCAAAGAAAGAATAAACAAGTATCGTTTTCTCTTCATGTACCAGGGGGCGGTGCAACAATTAGGGCGGAATTGGAAACGTCTGCGCACGAATCGAATTCTCTGTGTGATCGATCGCGTTCGTTAGGACGACGGTCACGGTCAAACTCTCTTGAACGACAGTCTTGACACAGCCCGAAAGAGGCCCTTGAACGAGCGCCCGCCGTTTTCCGTCAGCGGTGGTGTGGCCTCGATCGTGGACGAAAGTCAACACCACCCATACCGACCTGGTCGGACTGGTCTTTAATGCTTCCTTCCCAAGGGACTCGGTGTGGATCTCCCGATTCAGCACATTGCGTGCGACTTAGTGTCATTACTCCCAGCCGCGCAAGCATAATTTTCCGAGGTGAATTCTGGTGGGGTGTCTTTACAATTCTACCAACCGAAGTCACAGGGAATACGACTCGTGACGGCGTCGCACCGGTCGTATGGCAGCGGTGTAGAAGAGCAGCATGGATCGCAAATCCAAGGTCGGCATGAGCCGTTCGGAGGTCTCCAGGGCCAAGCCAATGGCCAAGGACCAGTACCACGGGTCGCGGATGCCCGGGCAGCAGCAGCTACAGCAGCCGCCCCCGCCTCCACAGGAGCAGCAGCAGCTTCCGCAGACGTTGAACCAGCAGAGTGTGCATTTGGAGCAGCAGGAACGGCACCAGGAGTCGCAGCAACTCCTGCAGGACCTACACCTTTTGCGCGTGCGACAGCTGCAGCAAGAGCTACAGAACGACCATCTGCGGCAACTCCAGCAGAAGCAGCAGCAGCAGCAGCACCAGCTGCTGCTATTTCTTCTACAGCAGCAGCAGGAGCAGCAGCAGCAGCAGCA
>SZWC01005579.1:79881-114066 GCA_023375785.1 Penium margaritaceum
ACCTTGTCCTGTTGGAAGCGATGAGAGACAGAGGCTTCATATCATGAGCTATGTTGGTACAATGTGAGCACTCTGGCCATCCTCCACCCAGCTCAGGTGTGGGAGGACAACCCCGTGCCATCTTCCTCTGAAACTCAGACACTTCTGAGGTTTCGGTATGCTCTCTGTGAAAGGAGTAAGCTTTTGGTGGGAAACGAAGAGAAGGATGGGGACACACACTTCAACCTGCTGACTAATGCTGTCAATGGATGAAGCGACTGAGGAAAGGCATTCTACCCCTTTCTTGGAGTTACTGCCATGAAGGCCCCCCTTCCCAATCTCTCCTTCCTTCTCCCTTCCCTCCCGCTCCCCCCTTGTGTGTAATCTGATGCCATTCCATCCTTCTTCCTCGTTCCAGTTCGGAAGGAGCATCCACTCTGTGTGCGCTACATTGACCTGACAAGTCTTGTTTTTTCTCCTCTCCCCCGGTCACTGCACATTTTGATCGGTTGCTTGTTCGTTATCCCCTCCCCAACCGCTGCACCCCACCCTTGCAAGTCCTGCAGTGGCTGGCAAGGATCAAGCCAGACCTGGTGCTCGTCGTTGACTTCGACGTGGACTCGGCCTCAACCTTCTTCCTGTCCCGGCTGCAAAGCAACCTCGACCATGCGGCCGCCATGTTTGACCTACACGATGAGGTGGGAGGGAGGACGAGACGGCCACACATGGTGGTGTTGGAGGACATGGTGGTGGGCCAGCTGGTTATCCAGGCCCTGCTGCCTTACGAGGACATCCATGTCATGACGCGCACGGCCGACATGTGGGCGAGGGAGTTTGAGCAGTACGGGCTGCGGCCAGCTGCAGGTCTTCAGAGGGTTTTCGGGTCGCTGCAGTCGGTGCTGGAGGGTGAGCGAGGTCACCCTGCGCTCGACGTTTTTCCGCACAAGTCGTTGGAGAACACCCTTCAGCTATGTTGGAAAGGCCAGCCGATAATGTTTGCATCGCTTTGGACGTCGTGATGGTGATGTATTGGTGATGTGATGATGATGCACCCAGACATCAACGACTCCAAGCTGTGTCCAAGTCCAAGAGGTGTGCATGCAAAGGGATGTGCTGGAGATAGACAATCTGCAGACTTTCGACACACAGCTTTATCATTGACATTTATGGCAATAAAGCCCCCTGTCCTTTGGATCTATGGAAATGTGCCCGCATTCTAGAAAAATGATTTATATGCGCCATTGCTTTGAAGATAACATTGTCCACGTATGTTGCTCTTCTTTGCTCAACCCTGATATCTATGCGCACCCACCATCTGTTGCAATGCGAATGTAGACTGTAGTTGGAATGTTGGGTTTTGTTGCAAAACGAATGTTGATGTTGATGAATAGAGTGGACTGCAGTGGTCAAGCAGCTCAGGCCTGAAGGCGGAAGAGATTGTTGATCTCTTGCACACAAGAGGCATTATCTTTTTGTGGGGTCATACTTGCCCTTGCGTTGGAGTGTTTTGTTGACCACCACTTTGCGTATTGCATTTCAAGACTGCGCAAGGATGGTTTAGGATGTGACAAGGATTCATTTTTATGCTCCATTGGTACTTGATGAGTGTGTGTGACATGGGGCAATTGTTCGGTAGTCGAGATGCGGGCACTTGGTGGTTTGTACCTGTGTCGTGGAAGAGACCCATTGATGCCTGGTTGTGATATCCCTCGCTAGTTGTATCTTATCCATGGTCGAGACCCAGGCCCTCGATGGTCAGCACCAATGCTGCGGGCTCCCATTGACATTTGGTTGGTTCTTTTGTGTGAACCGAGCTAGAAAACCTACGCAGCAGGTTGGGGCAGCGGCATTGTTGATGAAGCGTGCGGGCTTCCACGCTCGTTGCTTAAGTCTGCTGCCCCCTCAGTCTGTTGTTCTAGAGTCTGGAAGTCTGGAAGCTCTGGGTTTGTTACTCCGAAACGTGCGCACCAGTGTTAGCGCCAGAAAGCAACTGAAAACTGAAAGTGACTGATTATGAATGAAGAATAAGCAACAATGGGAGACCCCTCCAAGTTATAGCTCCCCCCCCATGAGTGTAGAACTTGTTACTCAGCTAACTAGCCAATCACAAAATAGTCCTAGACCTGTTTTCTGACAAGCAGGGTTTACTCGGCGAGCCCTGCCAGACGCCCGACAGCCCAAAACCCGGGCGCCGTCCGTTTTGCCTGAAAACTGGACCAAAACATAACACCAACGATGGAAACGCAGTCATGCGGTCAGATTCAGCTAAAAAAAGAACAGCAAGGAGTTATGGCTGCCCGTACTCAGGCAGTACCTACGATAGTCAGCGATGCCAAACAGGCCATACAATAGGAGACCTGGACCCTAGGCACCGCATGATGCTGAAGACGCAATGCCACAACCAGACACAGCGCTAGGTGCATGCAGACAGCATCTGCAGAAAAGGAAATGCCTAGGCAGCAGGTTGGGGCAGCAGCGTTGTTGATGCAGCGTGCGGGCTTCCACGCTCGTTGCTTAAGTCAGCTGCCCCCTCAGTCTGCTGCTCTAAAGTCTAAGTCTGGAAGCTCTGGGTTTGTTACTCAGAAATGCGGGCGCCAGTGTTAGCGTCAGAAAGCAGCTGAAAACTGTAAGTGACTGATTAGGAATGAAGAATGAACAACAATGGGAGACCCCTCCAAGTTCTAGGCCCCCCCTCAGCTCTGTAGAGCTTGTTACTCGGTTCATTAGCCAATCAGAAAATAGCTCAGTTCAGGCTGACAGGTTTTCTCGGTGAGGCCTGCCAGGCAGCCGACAGCCCAAAACCCGGGCGTCGTCCGTTTTGCCTAAAAACTGGACCATACCATAATACCAACGCTGCGAACGCAGCCGTGCGGTCAGAATCTGCTAGAAAAATAGTAGCGAGGAGTTATGGCAGCCTAAACCCAGATAGTGCCCACAATGGTTTATGCTGCCAAACAGGGCCATGCAACATGCAACTGGGACCCTAGGCAGTGCATGACGATGCAGACGCGATGGGACGCGCTGGACGCATGCAAGCAGCAACTGCGGTGTCAATGACCGCCGGCAGCACGACCGCCTAGGAGGCCTGCCGATGGAGCTGAGCGCGTCGCCGGAGAGAGGAGGCTCCAGCGAACTTCGAGAAGACCTCAGCGTGCGTCGGCTCCACCGGACGACACTCCATCAGCGTCGAGTCTCGCCGTCAGTCATCTGCACGCAGATGTACACAAGCCGGGAGGACACAACAGAGCACAATGAGAGATGAAAAAAAACCAACACTCCCCCATGACTGACAAGCGTAGTGCACATGGGCGGACAGGGACACAGTCAACATCCAGACTCCCCCAGGGCATGCAGAGACGCAGGGAGAGATAAAGAGAGAGCCACTCAAGGACGTACGCCGACCGAACTTACAGCCTTCTTGAACGAGTCGCGTTTCAGTGCCTTGGTCAGGAAGTCAGCCAACTGCCGTGCTATCTCAACCCACACGATGCTGATGCTGCCGTCATGCAACAATGAACACACATAGTGATACTCAACGTTGATGTGCTTTGTGCGTGTGTGATGCATGCCGTCATTGTCGGCGATGGCCATGGCACTCTCATTGTCACAATGCAACGTGATGGATGGAACGGACTGACGCAACTCGGACAACAGACGACGCAACCACACACTTTCACACGCGCCTGATCCAAGAGCCACGTACTCAGCCTCAGCAGTGCTGCGTGCAATGCACCCTTGCTTGCCACTGCGCCAGGACACAGCCGTGACGCCAATCAGAAAGATCCAGCCTGTGCGACTCTTACCTTCCGGACTGCCGGCCCAGTCGCTGTCGGTGTAGCCCACTGCGACAATAGACGGTTGACGGCGGAACAAGAGACCTCGTCGAGGAGTGGAGACAACATAGCGCAGTACTCGGATTGCGGCTTCGTGGTGGAGGTAACGCGGCTCTTGAGAAAACTGGGCCAGGAGGTTGACGGCGAACGCGATGTCTGGACGTGTCGTCGTCGCCAGGAACATCAGTGACCCGATGACTCGCAGGTACGTGGTCACGTCAACTGGCTCCCCCACAACAGCTGGGCCAGGACTCTTAAGCTTCACCTGGCCATCGGGCGACATGGGTGAGGATGCGCTCGGCACGAGTGGCAGGTCCTCGGCGAAGCGAGTGGACAGAGTCTGCACATAAGCAGCCTGATGGACATGGAGGATGCCCTGGGAGCGATCATGCTCGAGCTCCATGCCCAGGAAGACTCGGGCAGACCCGAGATCCTTCATCTGGTAGGTGGCGTGCAGCAGGTCCTTGACGCGCTGGATGGCGGCCGTGTCTGGCGACGCAACGAGGAGGTCGTCGACGTACACCAGAACAGCCGCGAAGGTCTGGCCTCGCGGACTGATAAACAATGCAGGGTCCGCGGTGCTGCGCTGGAGCCCACCACGAAGGAGCGTGCTGCTGATCTCCTGGTTCCAGCACCGAGGCGACTGCTTCAGGCCATAGAGGGCCTTACGCAGTCGCCACACTCTCCCGGTGCCATCGTCGAAGCGTGGTGGCTGCACCATGTAAAGCTCCTCACCCTCCAGTGAACCATGGAGAAAGGCGTTGCTCACATCCATCTGATGCAGCTCCCACCCATGCTGGGCGACCAGGCTGAAGAGAGCCCGACTGGTGGAGAACCGGCCAACTGGGGCGAAGATCTGGTCATAGTCGACCCCAGGGACCTGGGCAAACCCTTTTGCAGTGAGGCGGGCCTTGTACTTGTCCAAGGACCCGTCGCGTTTCCACTTGCGTCGAAAGACCCACTTGGCGCCGATGGCCTTCCGACCTGGAGGAAGGTCGACGAGGTCGTACACGTGGTGCTGTCGGATAGCAGCTAGCTCATCGGCGTAGGCAACGTCCCAGTGTGCCGCCTCAGGAGAGGCTCGTGCCTCGCGCAAGGTGGCTGGGTCCTCCGGGCGTGCTGTGGAGCGGACTGAGAGAGCGTGTGCCTCTCGCGCCCCAGGTGGGATGCGCGCCAGGGCAGCCACGACAGCGTGCCGATGCTCGTGATGGAGCATGGCGTAGCCCAATGCGGAGCCCGGGTACACATCTGCGATGATGGCCGATGTGGTCAGGCCCAGGGCCTTGGTGCCAGGGTCCCCACTCACGACCGTGGGAGTGGAGGAGGCACGGGGAGCCACAGGGGGTCGAGACGCTACCGAGCGCGGTGGGACGGTCTGCACGCTCACTGACGGCCTGGGTCGGAGGCTGCCACCGGGGCCACGTGTGTAGCGTGGCAAGGCGTGCGACGGCGCTGAGTCTGATGGGCCAGTGGAGGCGACTGGGGCTGTCGGCCTAGAGAGATCAGCGGACACGATGGGGGCTGCCGGCCCGGAGGGACCAGCAGACGCGACTGGGGCAGTTGGCCCGGAGGGACGAGCGGACGCGACTGGGGCCGCTGGCCCGGAGGGACCAGCGGATGCGACTGGGGAAGCTGGCCCGGAGGGACCAGCGGACACGAATTGGGAAGCTGGCCCGGAGGGACCAGCGGACGCGACAAGGGCAGCTGGCCCGGAGGGACCAGCGGACGCGACTGGGGACACTGGCCCGGAGGGACCAGCGGACGCGACTGGGGACGCTGGCCCAGAGGGACCAGCGGACGCGACTGGGGCAGCTGGCCCGGGGGGACCAGCGGACGCGACTGGGGCAGCTGGCCCGGGGGGACCAGCGGACGTGACTGGGGCAGCTGGCCCGGAGGGACCGGCGGACGCGACTGGGGCAGCCGACCCGAGGGACCAGCGGACGCGATTGGGGCAGCCGGCTCAGAGGGACCGAAGAATGTGTCACCCGGATGCGGTAGGACGGAGGACAAACTCACCACTCCCCCACGCGACGGGATGACACAGACGAGCCAGAGCGAATGAGATCGCGAGGAAACAGGTCCTCGAAGAAGAGGGTATCCCGGGACTCGACGATGCAGTGTCGGGAGGGGTCCCAGAAGCGCCATGCCTTGGACTGACGAGAGACACCGAGGAAGGTGCAGGGACGGCCGCGGGGGGCGAGCTTGCCGCCCTGCTATGGGACGAGCAGCCAGACAATGGCGTCACAACCCCAGACGCGAGCGGGGCGGAGGTCAGCGCGCTGACCGCACCAATGCTTGTACGGCGTGGACTGACGGGGAAGGGGACCGTGGGGAATCCGGTTCCAGACCCAGGTCATGTAGGCCATGGCTTCAAAGTAGAAGCCCTCGGAGAGACCGGACTCGACACGCATGGTGCGGACGGCGTCGGCCATGGTCCGGTTCCACCGCTCGGAGACACCGTTCTGGGCGGGTGTGTAGGGCGCCGAAGTCTCGTGGTGGATCCCGCGGGAGGCGAGGAAATTCGTGGCCTCACCCATGTACTCGCCACCGCGATCGGAGCGAAAGCGGCGAAGGGAGCAGCCACACGTGCGCTTTGCGAGGACAAGCCAGTCCTGGATGGCCCGGGCGACATCGCTCTTCTGCCTAAGACAGAAGACCCAGCGATAGCGAGAGTAGTCGTCCGTGAGGGTGAGGACATAGCGGCCATGCTCGCCGACCGACTCAGTGGGGAGAGGGCCCATGACATCCGAGTGGACAAGGTCGAGAGGGGCGGATGCACGGGAGGCAGACAAGGGGTACGTGGACCGGTGCATCTTCCCCTGAGCGCAGTCAATGCACTCAGTAGGGCACGGGAGAGGGAAAGTCTCCGGGTCAAGGCCCGAGGCAGGCTGGGTGCGAAGCATGCTGTCCACAGCGGCACAGTGGACGTGGTAGAGGCGGCGGTGCAAGAGGCGGGTGTGCTGAGGAGAAAGCGTGGTGGTGACGAGCACATGGCCTGTGGCGGCCGACGAGGAGGAGACGGGAGAAGAAGAGGAGAGACGAGGAACATGCCACAGGTTGCCACGGGCGGTGGCGTGCAGGACGACAAGACCAGACGGACGCAACGACACAGTGCCAACACCAAGCGAGTGCACAACATCCATGCTCATGCGGTCAAGGGCAGTCACGGACAGGAGGCTNAGCTCGAGACCAGGGACGAAGAGGACATCGGTCAGAAAGACGTCACCGGCAGGACCACGAAAACGAACGACGCCAACACCACGGACAAGTAACACCTGTCCGGAGCCCGTCCGGACACCGGAGACATCGCCGACGGGACCGAGCATACTGAAGGCCTCACGAGAGGCAGTCATGTGATGCGTGGCCCCGGAGTCGATGATCCAGGTCTCAGCAGGGTCCTGGACCGGGGTCGCTACATCGCTAACGGTCACATGGCAGTAGGCGAGGGACGTAGACGCGGTGGACGAAGGCGCGAAACGGGACTGCCAATCGTCAAGCCAAGCAACATCATCAAGGAGAGGGGCGGGGGAGACCACGGGCGACGACGAGACAGACGAGGAAACGGGACACGACCGCAGCTAAGTCTCAGTCATGCAGGGCTGGGCAGGAGAGCAGGAGGTGATGCAACTCGCACTTCCCTAGGGAGGAGGGCGGGGCAGGCCGAGCTGGAGAGCGATGAACTACTCCAGCTGACGCTCACGGGAGGAGGGCCCGGGAGTATAGACGGAGTGCGAAGTAACGGCGCCGGAGCCCGGGTAGTAGGAGGGCTACGCCGGTGAAGGGAGCATGGGCGCCGACAGCTACGGGTAGTACTGCTCCGGCGCGGGTGTCTGCGGGACAGGCGGAGCTGCCGGAGTGGCAGAGCCGCTGGACGAGGTCAAAGTGGTCGGGCCAGCAGCGGCGACGGCGGCAGAGGCGAGGCGGCGCTCCCGCTGGCGCCGCATGGTAGCGATGATGCGCGCCTCGTCCGTCGGGAGAGGGCATGTGCACCACCCGTGCCCGGGCTGACCACAGTTGTGGCAGACCGAGCCACCACCGCTGGACCCGGTCGACGACTGCTGCTGCTGCTGCTATTGTGGCTGACCCTTGCCTTTCTTGTTCCGGTTCTTCTTCTTCTTCCCCGACGACGATGAGGCTGCTGCGGTGGGGGAGGCGACGGCCACGGAGTCAACGGCAGGGGAGGCGACAGCAGGGGAGGCAACGGCAGGGGATGCAAGCGCCTCTGTACGATGGAGCTGGGACTCTTGGCGAGCTTCCTCAATGCGGAGGAAGAGCTCGTATGCCCAGGGCATGAGGGTGCCCTGGGTCGCCATGGTGGAGAGGACGTCCTGGGGGTAGTGTACGAAGACGTCTACGTAGTCGCTAGTGGCGCCGCGCTTGATGGTGAGGAGCGCGGACAGAGGGGGCGGAGCAGATGTGCCGAGACGACGGAGGATGTCCTCCGCCCGCTGCCAGTAGGCAGTGACCGTCTCGGTCTCCCCCATGTGCAGGGAGTTGAACTCCCGGAGCAGACGGCTGATCTCAGCGTCGCTGGACAGGCGATGGGGCCTGGTGAGGACGTGCCAGGCGGCTGCAGGGTCTGGGATGNGGCAGGGGATGCAAGCGCCTCCGTACGATGGAGCTGGGACTCCTGGCGAGCTTCCTCAATGCGGAGGAAGAGCTCGTATGCCCAGGGCATGAGGGTGCCCTGGGTCGCCATGGTGGAGAGGACGTCCTGGGGGTAGTGTACGAAGACGTCTACGTAGTCGCTAGTGGCGCCGCGCTTGATGGTGAGGAGCGCGGACAGAGGGGGCGGAGCAGATGTGCCGAGACGACGGAGGATGTCCTCCGCCCGCTGCCAGTAGGCAGTGACCGTCTCGGTCTCCCCCATGTGCAGGGAGTTGAACTCCCGGAGCAGACGGCCTCAGCGTCAGTGACCGTCTCAGCGTCGCTGGACAGGCGATGGGGCTTGGTGAGGACGTGCCAGGCGGCTGCAGGGTCTGGGATGTCGCCAGCCGTGACGTCGCCGAGGAAAGGCTCTAAGGCTAGGCGGGAAGCTGGAGGGGCGAATGGGACAAGGGCACGGACGACGTGACCAGCGTCATACAACAAGTCGGCCTGGGTGGAGTCGTAAGGGAGGGTGTAGTATGCCCACAGGCCTTCACCCTGCGCCCAGATCCGGAAGCTGAGCTCCCAGCTCCGGAACTGCTCGCCGGCCTGAAGCGGCGGCGGCGGCGTCTCAAATTCCTTCTGCCTGCGGCCGGTACCCGGAGTGGGGCCAAGGACGGAAGTGACTGACTGCCGCTGGCGCTGAGTCTGCTGCTGTGCCAGGTGGTACGTGGCAGCAGACACAACTGGGCTGGCGTACCCTGGAGGGACGAACAACGGTAGACCACTGGTGGCAGTCCGGGCGGCTACGGGCTATAGCGCTGCAAGCTGCTGCGTCAAGACGGCGAGTTGTTGCTGAAGAGCAGCGAGGGGGTCAGGATTGCCGCCGACGACACCAGTGGGCTGCAGCTGCTGTGGCTACTGCTGTTGCTGCTGCTGCTGCTGCTACTGCTGCTGCTGCAACGGCGGCGGCGGCTGCTGCTGCTGCTGCTGCTGTAGCTGCTGCTGCTGCTGCTGTTGTTGCTGCTGCTGCTGCTGCTGCTGCTGTTACTGCTGCTGCTGCAGGCGCTGCAAGAAAGGAGGGGTAGGGGTCCCCCCAACAGAGGAGGACCCCTCCCTACTTGGGCTACCTTCCATGGTGTGGTGTCCCTTGTTTTGTTTGTTTTTTTTGTTTTGTTTTGTCTTTGCTGATAACAGCGAGGGTGATGGGAGTTCTACCCACCCCTTGGGTTTTTCCCCCTTCCCTTTTTTTTCTTTGTTGATGACATCACCAGTGACGTCAGCAGCGGGATGCTGACGTCAGCAGTGGGGGTCGTTGGGGCCGCCGCTGTTGCTGCTGATGGTGCTGCTGCAGACGCTGCACCTGCTGCTGTTGCCGCTGCCGCTGCGGCTGCTGCTGCTGCTGATGCAGGTGCTGTTACAGCTGCTGCTGCGGCTGCTGCAGCTGCTGCTGCTGTTGCTGCTGCTGCTGTTGTGGTTGTAGCTGCTGTTGCAGCTGCTGCGGCTGCGGCTGCTGTGGCTGCAGTTGCAGTTGCAGCGGTGGCTGCTGCGGGCTGCTGCGGCTGCTGAGGCTGCTGCGGCTGCTGAGGCTACTGCGGCTTGCTGCTGCTGCTGCACGCTGCTGCAGCTGTTGCGGGCTGCAGCTGCTGCTCGTTGTTGCTGCAGGCTGTAGCAGCAGGCTGCTGCTGCGGGCTGCAGGATGGGGTTTTTTTTTCTCCTTTTTTTTTCTTTCTGTCACAACGGGCAGCGACGCGCTGTTTGCTGCAAGCAGTGGGCTGCTGCTCGCAGGCAGTAGCGACCTGCTGCTCGTTGCTCGCTTATGGCGAGCTGCGAGCAGCAGCAGCCGCGGCTGGCTGCTGGTAGCAGCAGCTCGTTGCTGCGGCTCGTTGCTGCGGCTGCGGGCTGCGGCTGCTGGCTGCGGCTGCTGCAGCCCGCAGCTGCTGCAGCACGCTGCTGCTGCAGCTGCTGGCTGCGGCTGCTGGCTGCGGCTTCTGGCTGCGGCTGCTGCTGCCCGCTGTTGCAGCTGCTACGTGCTGCGGCTGCCGCCAGCTGCTGCTGCAGACAGCTGCTGTGGGCTGCTACTGCGCGTTGCTACTGCTGCTGCTGCTGCTGCGAGCTGTTGCTGCAAGCTGCTGCTGCTACTGGCTGCTGCGAGCTGCTGCTTCAGCCTGCTGCTGCTGCTACACGCAGCTGCTGTTGGCTGCTGCTGCCACTGCTCGCTGCCGTTGCCTACGGCTACCACTGCTGCTGCTGCAAGCTGGTGCCAGTCACTGCACCTGGGTGACGTTGCCGCGTGCGCCGTCGCCCACGGGTGTCGGACGCCGCCTGCCGCTCACCTCCTCGCGTCACGCGTGGGGGTCAGTGCTGCCGAAAAAATTTCGGCAGCATTTCCCCTGGCCCAGTGGCCGTGGGAAAAAATCTGACACCGCCACCAGGAGGGTCACTGCTGCCAGGAAAAATCCGGCAGTATTTCCCCTGCACTGGCGCGTATGGGGGTCCGCGGGCGTTGCCTGGCACCTGTTCGTCAGTCTTCTGGTGCTGCTGCTACGCTTCGGCTCTGATACCAAAAAGGAAATGCCTAGGCAGCAGGTTGGGGCAGCAGCGTTGTTGATGCAGCGTGCGGGCTTCCACGCTCGTTGCTTAAGTCAGCTGCCCCCTCAGTCTGCTGCTCTAGAGTCTAAGTCTGGAAGCTCTNTGAAGAATGAACAACAATGGGAGACCCCTCCAAGTTCTAGGCCCCCCCCAGCTCTGTAGAGCTTGTTACTCAGTTCATCAGCCAATCAGAAAATAGCTCAGTTCATGCTGGCAGGTTTTCTCGGTGAGGCCTGCCAGGCAGCCGACAGCCCAAAACCCGGGCGTCGTCCGTTTTGCCTGAAAACTGGACCATACTATAATACGGACGTTGCGAACGCAGCCGTGCAGTCAGAATCTGCTAGAAAAATAGTAGCAAGGAGCTATGGCAGCCTAAACCCAGATAGTGCCCACAATGGTTTATGCTGCCAAACAGGGCCATGCAACATGCAACTGGGACCCTAGGCAGTGCATGACGATGCAGACGCGATGGGACGCGCTGGACGCATGCAAGCAGCAACTGCGGTGTCAATGACCGCCGGCAGCACGACCGTCGAGGAGGCCTGCCGATGGAGCTGAGCGCGTCGCCGGAGAGAGGAGGCTCCAGCGAACTGCGAGAAGACCTCAGCGTGCATCGGCTCCACCGGACGACACTCCATCAACGTCGAGTTTCGCCGTCAGTCATCTGCACGCCGATGTACACAAGCCGAGAGGACACAACAGAGCACAATGAGAGATGCAAAAAAACCAACATGCAGTGGCAGTGACCGCCGGCGGCCTGACGGCCGAGGAGGCCTGCTGATGGAGCTAAGCGCATCGCCAGAGGGAGGAGGCTCCAGCAAAAGGTGAGTGGGCCTCAGCGTGCGTCGGCTCCTCCGAGCGACACTCCAATGGTGTCAAGTCTCGCCGTCAGTCATTTGCACGCTGATGTACACAAGCCGGGAGGACATAGCAGAGTACAATGAGAGATGGACAAAAACCAAACACTCCCCCATGACTCACATGCGTAGGGCACATGTGCGGACAAAGACACAGTCAACGACCAAACTCCCCCAAGCCAAGCAGAAACGCAAGCAGGGACAGAGAGAGTCATTCACGGACGCATGCCAACTGAACTCATAGCCTTCTTAAACGAGTTGCGCTTTAGTGCCTTGGTCAAGAAGTCAGCCAAGTGCCGTGCTGTCACAACCCACACGATGCTGATGCTGCCGTCATGCAATAACGAATGCACATAGTGATACTCAACGTTGATGTGCTTTGTGTGTGTGTGATGCACGCTGTCATTGTCGGCGATGGCCATGGCACTCTCATTGTCACAATGCAACGTGATGGATGCGACAGACTGACGCAACTCGGACAACAGACGACGCAACCACACACTCTCACATGCGCCCGAGCCAAGAGCAATGTACTAAGCCTCTGTAGTGTTGTGTGCAATGCACCCCTACTTGCCACTGCGCCAGGATGCAGCTCTGTCGCCAATCAGAAAGATCCAGCCTGTGCGACTCTTACCGTCCGGACTGCCAGCCTAGTCACTGTCAGTGTAGCCCACCGCGACAACAGATGGCTTGCGGTGAAACATGAGACCTCGCCGAGGAGTCGAGACGACATAGCGCACGATCGTGGCCTCGTAGTGGAGATGACACGGCTTGTGAGAAAACTGGGCCAAGAGGTTGACGGCAAACGCGATGTCTGGACGCGTTGTCGTCGCCAGGAACATCAGTGACCCGATGACTCGCAGGTACGTGGTCACGTCAACTGGCTCCCCCACAATAGCTGGGTCAGGACTCTTTAGCTTCACCTGACCATCGGGTGACATGAGTGAGGATGCCCTCTGCACAAGTGGTAGGTCCTCCGCAAAGCGGGTGGACAGCGTTTGCACATAGGCGGCCTAGTGGATGTGCAGGTAGCCCTGGGAGCGATCATGCTCGAGCTCCATGCCCAGGAAGATTGTGGCAGATCTGAGATCCTTCATCTGGTACGCGGCGTGCAACAAGTCCTTGACACGCTGGATGGCAGCCGTGTCTGGCAATGCAATGAGGAGATCGTCGATGTAAACCAAACAGCGGCGAAAGTCTGGCCTCGCGGACTGACAAACAGTGTGGGGTCAGCGGTGCTGTGCTGGAGCCCGCCATGAAGGAGCGTACTGCTGATTTCTTGGGTCAGGCACCGAGGCGACTGCTTCAGGCCATACAAGGCCTTAAGCAGTCGCCGAACTCTCCCTGTGTCATTGTCGAAGCCTTGGGGCTGCACCATATAGAGCTCTTCATCCTCGAGTGAACCATGGATAAAGGCATTGATCAAATCCATCTGATGCAGCTCTCACCCATGCTGGGCGACTTGGGTGAAGAGCGCCCGGCTAGTGGAGAACTGGCCAACTGGGGCAAAAATCTGGTCGTAGTCGGCCCCAAGAATCTGGGCAAGCCCCTTCGCTGTAAGGCGGGCCTTGTACTTGTCAAAGGACTTGTCGGGTTTCCACTTACGCCGAAAGACCCACTTGGCGCCAATGGCCTTCCGACCTGGAGGAAGGTCAACGAAGTCGTACACTTGGTGCTGTCGGATAGCGTCGAGCTCATCGGCGCAGGCAGCGTCCGACTGTGCGGCTTCAGGAGAGGCTCGTGCCTTGCGCAGGGTGGCTGGGTCCTCCGGGCGTACCGTGGAGTGGACTGAGAGAGCATGTGCATCTCGAGCCCCAGGTGGGATGCGCGTGAGTGCAGCCACAACAGCGTGCCGATGCTCATGATGAAGCATGGCGTAGTCCAGTATGGGGCCCGAGTGAAGGTCTGCAATGATGGCCGAGGTGGTCAAGACGAGTGCCTTGGTGCCAGGGTCCCCACTCACGACCTTGGGAGTGGAGGAGACACGTGGGGCTACGGGAGGTCGAGGCACCACGGAGCACGGTGCGACGGTCTGCACGCTCACCAACGGTCTGGGTCGGAGGCTTCTGCCTAGGACACGTGTGTAGCGTGGCAAGGCATGCGATGGCACTGAGTCTGACGGGCCAATGGAGGCGGACGTGGTTGCTGGCCCAGAGGGGCCGGCTCATGCGACCGGGGCTGCTGGCCCGTAGGGGCCAGTGGGTGCGACTGGAGCTGCCGGTTCGTCGGGACCAGTGGACGCAACTGGGGCTGTCGGCTCAGGGGGACCAGTGTACACGACTGAGATTGCGGGCCCGGAGGGACCAGCGGACGCGACTAGGGCTGCGGGTCCGGAGAGACCAGCAGAGGCGACTGGGGCTGCCGGATCAGAGGGACCAGTGGACACGACTTGGGCTACCGGCCCGGAGGGACCAGTGGACACGACTGGGGCTGCTGGTTCGGAGGGACCAGTAGAGGCGACTAGGACTGCCAGCTCAGGGGGACCAGTGTACACGACTGGGGCTGCCAGTCCGGAGTGACCGATGGACGCAGCTGGGGCTGGTGGTCCGGAGGGACCAGCAGAGGCAACTGGGGCTGCCGGCTGAGACGGACTACTGGACACGACTAGGGCTGCCGGCCCAGAAGGACCAACAGACGCGACTAGGGCTGCTGGTCCGGAGGGACCAGCAGAGGCGACTAGGGCTGCCGGCTCAGAGGGACTAAGGGATGTGTCACCCGGACGCGGCAGGACGGAGGAAAAACCCTCCACTCCCCCATGCGACGGGATAGACAGGGACGAGCTGGAGCAAATGAGGTCGCGAGGAAACAGGTGCTAGAAGGAGAGGGCATCCTGGGACTCGACGATGCAGTGCCGGGAGCGATCCCAGAAGCGCCAGGCCTTGGAGACGAGAGAAACCAAGGAAGGTGTGGGGACATTTGCGGGAGGCGAGTTTGCTGGCCTGCTACGGGGCGGGCAGCCACATAATGGCCACGCAGTCCCGGACGCGAGCTGGGCGGAGGTCAGCTCGCTGACCGCACCAATCCTGGTACAGAGTGGACTGGCGGGAAAGGGGATCGTGGGGAATCCTGTTCCAGACCCAGGTAATGTAGGCCATGGCTTCAAAATAGAAGCCATGGAAGAGACCGGACTCGACCCGCATGGTGCGGACGGCGTTGGCCATGGTACGGTTCCACCGTTCGGAAACACCGTATTGGGTGGGCGTGTACGGCGCGAATGTCTCATGGTGAGTCCCGCGGGAGGCGAGAAAGTCATGGCTTCACCAATGAACTCACCACTGCGATCGGAGCAAAAGCGGTACAGAGAGCGGCCACACTCGTGCTCCGCGAGGACAAGCCAATCCTCGATAGCTCGGGCGACATTGCTCTTCTGCCGAAGGTAGAAGACCAAGCCATAGCGAGAATAGTCGTCAGTGAGTGTGAGGACATAGTGGCCATGCTCGCTGAAGGACTCGGTGGGGAGAGGGCCCCTGTCGTCGGAATGGACAAGGTTGAGAGGGGGGGACGCACGTGAGGAAGACAAATGGTACGTGGACCGGTGCATTTTCCCCTAAGCGCAATCAATGCACTCAATGGGGCACGGGAGGGGGAAAGTCTCCGGGTCAAGGCCCTTGGCCGGCTGGGTGCCAAGAATGCTATCTACGGCGGCAGAGTGGAAGTGGCAGAGGTGGCGGTGCAAGAGGCGAGTGTACTGAGGAGAAAGCGTACTGGTGACAAACACATGGCCTATGGCGGCCGACGGAGAGGAGACGGAAGGAGAGGAAGAGAGGCGAGGTACATGCCACAGGTTGCCACGGGCGGTGGCGTGCAGTACGTCAAGACCGGACGGACGCAGCGACACAGTGCCAACACCATGCGAGTGCACAACGTCCATGCTCATGCGGTCAAGGGCAGTGAAGGACTGGAGGTTGAGCTCGAGACCAGGGACAAAGAGGACATTGGTCAGAAAGATGTCACCGGAAGGACCATAGAAACGAATGACGCCAACACCCCGGACAGGCAATTCCTGTATGGAGCCCGTCCGAAGACCAGAGACATCGCCAATAGGATTGAGCATACTAAAGGCCTCACGAGAGGCTGTCATGTGATGCTTGGCCCCGGAGTCGATGATCCAGGTCTCGGCAGGGTCCTGGACCAGGGTTGCGAGATCGCTAACGGTCACATGACAGCAAGCAAGGGATGTGGACGCGGTGGAAGGAGGCGTGAACTGAGACTGCCAATCATTGAGCCATGCAACATCGTCATGGGAAGGGGTAGCGGAAGCCATGGGAGATGATTAGACAGACGAGGAAACGGGACACGACTTTAGCTCACTTTCAGTCACGTAGGGCTGGGCAAGAGAGCAGGAAGTGATGCAACTTGCACTTCCCTAAGGAGGGCGAGGCAGACTGAGTTGGAGTGCGATGAATTGGTCCAATTGACACTCACGGGAGGACGACCTCGGAGTGTAGACAGAGTGCGGGGTGATGGCGCTGGAGCCCAGGTAGAAAGAGGACTTTGCCGGCGCCGGCTGCTGCGACGCTTGTGTCGGCTGGACTGGCGAAGCAACCGGAGTGGTGGAGCTGCTGGATGAGGCCAAAGTGTCAGAGTCGGCAACAGCTACGGCGGCAGAGGCAAGACGGCGCTCCCGCTGGTGACACATGGTGGCGATGACACGCGCCTTATCCGTTGGTAGAGGGCACATGTCCCACCCATGCCCGGGCTGGCCACAGTTGTGGCAGACCGAGCCTCCACCGCTGGACCCGGTCGATGGTCGTTGCTGTTGCTGATGCTTGCCTTTCTTGTTCCGACGCTTCTCCTTCCCTGATGATGATGAGGTAGCTGCGACGGGGGAGGCGACGGCCATGGAGGCAACGACAGGGTAGACGAGAGCCTCCGTGCGTTGGAGGCGGGACTCCAGACGAGCTTCTTCAATCCGGAGGAAGGCCTCGTATGCCCAAGGCATGAGGGTGCCGTGGGTCGCCATGGTGGAGAGGACGTCATGAGAGTAGTGGACAAAGACATCCGCGTACGCGTAGGTGGCATCGCGCTTGATGGTGAGAAGCATGGCAAGAGGAGTTGGGGCAAAGGTCCCGAGACGACGAAGGATGTCCTGTGCCCGCTGCCACTAAGAAGTGACCGTCTCGGTCTCCCCCATGTGCAGGGGGTTGAACTCACGCAGCAAGCGGCTGGTCTCAGCTTCGTTGGATAGGCGATGAGGACGAGTGAGGACGTGCCACGTGGCTGCAGTTTCTAGGGTGGCGCCAGCGGTGAATTCGCCTAAGAAGGGCTCGAGGGCAAGGCGGGAAGCCGGATGGGAGATAGGGACTAGAGCGCGGACGGCATGACCAGCGTCATAAAACTGGTCGGCCATGATGGCGTCATACGGCAGGGTGTAGTATGCCCACAGGCCCTCACCCTACGCCTGGATCCGGAAGCTGAGTTCCTAGCTCCGGAACTGCTCACCGGCCTGAAGCGGCGGCGGCGGCGTCTCAAAGTCCTTTTGCCTACGGCCGGCACCCAGAGTGGGGCCAAGGACGGAGGTCACTCTCTACCGCTGGCGCTGAGTCTGCTGTTGCGCTAGGTAGTGCATGGCAGCAAACACAACAGGGTTGGTGTGCCTCGAAGGGATGAAGGATGGCGGTGCACTGGCGGCAATTTGAGAGACCAACAGCTATAGTGGTGCAAGCTGTTGCGTCAGGGCGGCGAGCTATTACTCAAGAGCAGCGAGGGGGTCAGGGTTGTCTCCAACATCGCCAGAGGGCTGTTGCCACTGCTGCTACTGCTGCTGCTACTATTGCTGCTACTGCCGCTTCTACTGCTGCTACTTCTACTGGTGCTTCTACTGCTGCTGCTCATGCTGCTACTCCTCCTGCTGCTACTGCTCCTACTGCTCCTAGTGCTCTTGTTGCTCCTACTGCTGTTATTTTTGCTACTGGTGTTGCTACTCCTACTGCTCTTGGTGCAGCTGCTGTTGCTGTTGCTACTGCCGCTGCTGCTGCTGCTGCTGCTATTGCTGCTGTTGTTGTAGTCGCTGCGAGAAAAGGGGGGTGGAGGTCCCCCCAACAGAGGAGGACCCCTCTCTAGTGGGGCTACCAGCCATGGGTTGATGCACCCTTGTTTTGGTTTCTTTTTTTGTGTTGCTCACGTCAGCAGTGACAGCAGCTGAGGGCGGTGGACGTCCTGCCCACCCTTAGGTTTTCCTCCCCGTTCCCTTGCCCCCTCTCTTTTTTTGTGAGTTGATGACATTAGCAGTGACGTGAGCAGCGGGATGCTGACGTCAGTAGAGGAGGTTGTTGGGGCCGCTGCTACAGGTGCTGTTGCTACTATTGTTGTACCTATTGCTACTGCTACTATTGTTGGTGCTGCTGCTACCGCTGTTGCTACTGCTACAGCTACTACTGCTATTGTTGTTGTAGTAGCTGCTGATGCTGCTGTTGCTGCTGCGACTATTTTTTCTGCTGCTACTGCTGCTGCTCTGGCTGTTGTTGCTACTGCTGTGGCTGCTGCTGCTGTTGCTGTTGCGGCTGCAGTTGCAGCAGTGACTACTGCTGCTACGGGCTACTACAGCTAATGTAGCTGGTACTGCAGTAAAAGCATTTGCTGCAGCCGCGGCACCGAAGCCGGTGGGATGGGGAATATTTTCTCTTGCATTTTTTTCCCTTCTCTCGTCTGTCATAACAGGAAGCTGCCCACTATTGTATGCAAGCAGCGGGTTGCTGCTCGTTGGGAGCGAGCTGCTGCTCGTTGGGAGTGAGCTACTGCTCGCTGGCAGTGAGCTGCTGCTTGCTGGCAGCAGGGGGCTGCTGCTCGCTGCTTGGTCGCTGCAGGCAGCGAGCAGCAACAGCCGCTGCTGGCTGTTGCCAACAGCTGCTCGCTGCTATTACGGCTCGCTGTTGCGGCTGCTGCAGCCTGCTGCTGCTACTACACGTTGCTGCAGCTCCTGCCTGCTGCCGCTACTGCTCGCTTCTGCTGCAGGCTGCTGCTGCGGGCTGTTGCTGCGGGTGGCTGCTGTTGCGAGCTGCTGCTGTGGGCTGGTGCTGCAACGGGCTGTTACGAGCTGTGGCTTCTGGCTGCTGCTGTAGCAACACACAGCTGTTGCTGGCTGCCGCTGCCACTGCTTGCTGCCGTTGCCTGCGGCTGCTATTGCTACAGACTGGTGCTGCTGCATGCTGGTGCGAGTCACTGCACCTGGGTGACCTTGCAGCGTGCGTCGTCGCCCGCAAGTGTCGAACACTGCCTGCTGCTCAACTCCTCGCATCACGCGTGGGGGTCAGCGCTGCCGAAAGATTTCGGCAGCATTTCCCCTGGCCCAGTGGCTGTGGAAATAAATCTGACGCCGCCACCAGGCGTGTCAATACTGCCGGAAAAAATCCAGCCGCATTCCCCCTGCACTAGCGCAAATGGGGGTGTGCCGGCGTTGTCTGGCACCTGTACGCCAGTCTTCTGCTGCTGCTGCTGCTATGCTCTTGCTCTGATACCAAGCTAGAAAACCTAGCCAGCAGGTTGGGGCAGCAGAGTTGTTGATGCAGCGTGCGGGCTTCCACGCTCGTTGATTAAGTCTGCTGCCCCCTCAGTCTAATGCTCTATAGTCTAAGTCTGGAAGCTCTGGGTTTGTTACTCAGAAACGTGCGCGGCAGTGTTAGCGCTAGAAAGTAGCTGAAAGTTGAAAGTGACTGATTACGAATGAAGAATGAGCAACAATGGGAGACCCCTCCAAGTTCTAGCTCCCCCCATTAGTGTAGAACTTGTTACTTAGCTAACCAGCCAATCAGAAAATAGTCCTAGACCTGTTTTCTGCCAGTCAGGGTTGTCTCGGTGAGCTCTGCCAGACGCCCGACAGCCCAAAACCCGGGCGTCGTCCGTTTTGCCTGAAAACTAGACCATACCATAGTATCGATGATGCGAACGCAGTCGTGCGGTCAGAGTTGGCTAGAAAAACAGCAGCAACGAGTTATGGCTGCTCGAACCCAGGCAGTGCCTACGACAGTCAGTGATGCCAAAGAGGGCCATACTGTAGGAGACCTGGACCCTAGGCACCGCATGAAGCTGCAGACGCAATGCCACAACCAGACAGCGCTAGGTGCATGCTGAAAGCATCTGTAGTGGCACTGACCGCTGGCGGCCCGACCGCCGAGGAGGCCTGGTGATGGAGCTGAGCGCATTGCCAGAGGGAGGAGGCTCCAACAAAAGGTGAGTGGGCCTCAGCGTGTGTCGGCTCCATCGAGCGACACTCCAACGGCATCAAGTCTCGTTGTCAGTCATCTGCACGCCGATGTACACAAGCCGGGAGGACACAACAGAGTACAATGAGAGATGGAAAAACCAACAAACCATTCTTGCCTGTACATACACAGCACATGCGTGGATACGTTCTGTGGCCATGCACGTGCAAATCCATGATGTAGACCCTGTTGGCATCAGAACATCTTCAGGTGGTGATTCACCCATCCGCAACTGCAAGACAGGTACCGTGGAGACTTGCCGTGGCATTTTGGCATTTTTTTTCTACAGCGTCTAGATGTTTCTCCTTGCATTGGTCTTGTGCACTCTTTGCATGGTTTTGCATTGTATGCACACAGGTCAATGCCGGATCCATGCATGTTTGCAGTCGCTACGTCCAGCTCAAGGCTCTACATCTGTAGGCTCGGAGGATCTGCATGTGGATGCGTTTCCACTGAAACCAAAACAGTGTCTTCGGGCAGGTTTGAAGGCAAAGTGACCATGCCGCATGGGTGGCCTGCCATGCGCCCCGTCAGATGTTCATCCCGTGTGTGTCATTTACCACTCCTCTTTGCACATGGAAGTTATTGAAGCTTTTGAGACTATGCGAGTCTCCTGTAGCTAAACCCTTGTTGTTCTTGCGCCTACCTTGCATGCCTGTGCATGTGCTGACTAGATTGCGTTGTCACGCGAGTGAAAGCAAAGCTAGAAAGCGTCAAAACATCTTCGCAGTTGGGATGTCTCTCACTTGTTGTATCATGTCAAAGTTTTCGGAGTTTGAGCTTCTGACAGTATGAAAGATGTTCCTAATGTTTTGTTACTATTTTTGCATGTTTTATAGACTAATCACATTTTCTCAATAGGGCGAGATCCGGGCACCCGGATACATGTTCCGTTGCTTTGGGAAGGCATGTTTTGCATGGGTTTATGGTCTTTAGTATCTTTGATTACTGAGTGCTCATTTGGGTTCGGAGGGCGTGACGGGGCTTGTTGGGCTAGCTGCCAACATCCCTATGTAAGCTGTGTAGCGGCTCTTTTGTAACCTCTCCTCGCTCCTAATGCATTGCGTCCAAGACTTAGCCTGATTTTGTGCAATGTTGCTGTTCCCACACACAGAGTTCATCCTTGTCTATGCATGAGCATGCTTGCCCTCAAATATTTCTTCCCATTGTACAAGAGCACAATGGGGCGTGTGAGTTGCAGTGCTAGGAAAAGTAGTCCGAGACGCCATGAGAGAGCCCCACGTTGCATCACGCAGGAAAAACCATGCAAGAATAGCCATTAGTTCAATAGATGTGTTACGTGCGGTGGCTCTTGTGTGCACTAGATGTTGCCTCATTGGCAGGGGAAGCAGCACCAGAGTTTGAGGTAGCAGTTGCTGAGACCAAAAGACGGGGACGAAAAGAAACGGAAACGCCTAAGCAGTTTCCTATAGCCAGCTCTGGTTGGCCAGAGACAGGCGAGTACCAGCCGCAGCAGTAGCAGGCAGCGTAGCACCAGCGACTACAGTAGCAACGGGAAACAACAAGTGTGGGCAGCAGAAATAGCAGCAGCCATAGCTGCCATGGGAAGTAGCGAGGGAAGTAGCGGGCAGCAGCAGTTGCAGCAGTAGCAGCAAGTAGTAGCCACAACAATGGATACAGGAGCCAGCTACAGGAGTGGTGGCGGCGGCGACAGCAGCAGCGAGTAGCAACAACAGAAGCGGCATCGGTGAACAACGATGACGGGAGCGGTAGTGGTGTCAGCGACAAGCAGCAACAACAGTGGAAGAAGCAACACACGGAAGCAGCAGCAGTAGAAGTGAACAGCGTGCTACAACGAGAAACAGAAGTAGCGTGAACCAGAAGCTTTAGCTCGGAACAGTAGTGACAGCAGCAGTTACACAGCAGTAGCGTGCAACAGAAGCATCAGCACCACAGAGTGGCAACAGCAGTAGTGCACAACAGAAGGAGGAGGCTAAAATAGCACCAGCAGCTAGGTATACAGTAGTTGTGGGTGCTGCACGGCCTACACGCAACTGCGTCAACGCCACGTTGCCAGCACAATGCCAGTGATTTTTGTCAAGCTCATTGGCGATTGCATCCACTTTTTTTGTGCGTGCTACCAATGGTCCACTGTTTCCTGGACGGAGTTATGCCGGCTGTAAAGAGGAAACAAAGGAAAGCCTGTTGCAGTCAGAGAGGGGGCAATTTAGCAACTCCCCGGTGAGGGATCTTTTGACATACCCGCATTCATTTTAACCGCCAAAAAAGGGGTGGCGAGGGGAGGGGGGGGAGAAGGCCACCGAGGGGCCCTTAAGGAAATTCCCAAAGAGAGAATATCCTACAAACCAGTAAGTTCTGGTAAAACAAAAGAAAAGGATACAACCAGAAATATTGGTTGTGCTTTTTCAAAGAACTGGAATGATTCCATAGGGAATTGGTTCAGTGTTCCATGTTTCCGGAAATGAGCACACCACGAGTGCATGAACCTATAGGGGTTCCCTTGAACCAGATTGATTCATATCCCTGTGTATGGTGACCATGATGCCATAATTGAGTGTATTGCATACCTGCCATAGTTAAGCCCTTTCCATGAGTGGACTGGCGTGGCAACAAGGACCACTGTTTTGTGGTTTCGCCTGTGACGACTATAGTGATGGGCGCCATGGTTGGCGTCACTGTTGGAAATGCCCCTCGGGCTGGCAACCGCATCGGATCCGGCCCCTTGCAAATTATTGTCATCCACAGAATGAGTTTCTTGATACAACAGGTCCTCTCACCGAGGATGTGGCCGCTCTCTGCGGTGAGCTCCAGGGTCTAAAGCAGATGGTGCAGGACCTTTGGGATCATGTTGTTGCTGAATGTGCTGTCACCGTGCCTGCACTTTTGGCCGCCCTTTCCGCCACTTCACAGTTCTTTGCTTACAAATCTTAGCCGCCATCATACCTTCCCCTGCAGGCCGCAACCAACCTCGCCATCCTGCGATCTTCTACTGGCGTCAACACTTACACATGATTACTTTTCATTGACCAGTGGCACCAGATGAGCTCGTTCTCAATATCATTGGCACACAACACGAAAGGCCTGCCTTGTCTTGGGCACGTGGACGGCCTTGTTGAAGTCTGTGCTCCCGGAGCTACTGCGACGAAGGCATGCATGACTCCACTCGTGGGCTTTCTGACAGTGACAGAGGCAAAACAAGAGGGATAACCAATAGCTACGGCATCACAATGAGATAGTGTAGACGATGTTCCAGGGACTGAAGAAATGGAGGTGTTCCTGAGAGCAAAAAAATTGGCAAAACAACAGGTTGCATATGCACCAGAAGCTGCAGGTGTCTTGTTGTTGGATTCGCAACAACAGGTGTCGATGCTGTACCGGCTGTCAGAGCGGATGTTTCTACAATGAGAGTTTCAAATATAGTACATCTATGTGCACGATATCCACCGTTTGAGGATTGTGCTGAGATACCTATATCACAGACAACTGGGCATTAGTTGACTGACTCCGATGGTGGTGTCAGGCATTCAGATAACACTCACAGAGTCAAGCTTGGAGTAGCCGACAAGGAGCTCGAGTTCTTGTTGAGTGCACCAGCATCGACCATCGACCATCGCACGCAGATGAGAGTGATATCACCAATGCATTTGAGACAGGAGATGCAGCCTCCGCATCTGAGGGCATACACATTGAGACTGCTCCCATTTCTTCAGCAACATCATCTACCATTTGAAGAGGAGGTGATGGCTTAGGAGGCATGACATCAGCACCTAGTTCGGATGGAGCACTTGTACGCTGTCCTAATGGTAGGAGATATTGACAAAGTTGTTCAGGATTTGTCTGTGCATGTGGTTAGTCTCCTACAAGAGACAGGACAAGAGCTACTATACGTTCAGGGAGGCTGGGCACCAGGAAGTAGGTCGCAGCTTAGAGGTAGTAGATTCCATTTTGATTGTAGTCTGCCACTTCAGATGTCAGTTCTGATTTTTGCCAGAGTGACACGGATCCACTTGAGGAAAAGCTTATTCAGCTTGTCACATATCTTACAGTCTTGAATACATTGGCACAATTCCCAATTGTGCAATAAGACATTGCAGATGCTCGGCTTGTGAGTGTGGTTGCTTCTTCTGCCTTTCTTGCTATTGCTTTCCAACATTAGGAGATCAAGGAGAGTGACCTTATTAAAAATTTACTTTAAATATTTGTTTTTAATATTAAGAAGCCATTAGAAGTCACTTTATGTTACAAATTCAATGAATAACCTGATGAAAAGACAAACAATATAAAACCATAATCATGTTGAAATATTCCTGTGTGGGAAAGTGAATCTATGGAAACAAACATGAATTGAAACAAATGTGAATAAATGTATGGTATTCAACATAGACACCTATTGATCTGGATTCAAATGCAAGAAAACACATAGATGTAGCGGGACAGCCGGTTCGGCCCTCCCTCCTCCACAAAGCGAGGGGTGGTTGCACACCACCCCTTCCGTCAGCAAGGGCTGGCCGACGGCAAGCATTTTGCTGGCCGCCGGCTAGCTGGCTGCCGGCTAGTTGGACGGCTGGCGGCCGGCCAAGTGACCGGCCGGCCACCAGCCGACCAGCCGCCAGCTGCCGATCGTGGCCTCAGCCTGATCGGCGGCTGAGGGGCCGCGAGGGCCTCAAGGGCTAAGCCTCTTGGCCTCGTGCCCTCGCCCTTGCTCACCCTCCTTGCAAGCAAGCAAGCAAGGATGAGGGATAGGGGGAGCGAGGGTGAGAGGGAGAGCGAGAGACAAACCTGACGCAAAATCGCCAGCGTGCCTCGCACGTGACAATTTCGTGCCACGCGCCTCAAATCTTGTTCATGACCATACTCAAAATTTTAAGATGGAAAACTCGTGCGAACTCTCAAGTTCCGAGTAAAAAATCCCTGGTTTGGGTCCCATGACCAGTGGTAAGGTAAAAAACGGAAATGGGCCTTCAGAGACTCGAAACATTGGAGTCTCCCTCCTCTGGGTCGTTGATAACAATTGCCCCTTAATCTTGCAAAGGAGGTAAACCCCTGACGCGGACCGAGAACGCCATTCTGCGAACTCCGACGACGACCTTAGAGCAGGAGCTGAAGTACATGCCCGTTATAGTGGTTCTCTGAGCCAGAGGAACCCTGCAAATATGGGTGGGAAGGAAACGATTGCTAACTCAGATGTAAAATGGCGCCGGCAGCTGCAAGCAACGGCAAAAACGACAGAAGGGAGTGCGGCATGTACAATTCACTGTTTGAAGTGCCATAAAGTGCGTTACAAAGCTGGAAAAGGGCTCTGTTTTCTAAGTGTCTTCCTTTTAGCCTCTCCTTTACCACGGTGGGCTAGTGGAATTTTTGTAGGACGGGGTAGAGAGTGCCCACCCCTATACCACCTACTTTTTGTCTCTTCTCAAGGCTCTCTCTCCTCCTCTTCAACCAATAATTGGGGCTGTGCCCTTGTCCAATACCAGGACTCTCACAGCCTCATAGAAAAAGAAGAAGGAGAAAGGTGCCTTTGAGAGTTTTTGGAGGCCACCACATTGCTGTGGAGCACAAGGAAGGCGCCTCCAAGGGGGCGCAAGGGGCACCAAGAAGACGCAAGAAGAGGCCAAGAAAGACCAAAAGACAAGAACAGAAGAACACAAGACTAGTGAGGAGGGATTGTGTTGGGATACAAACTCGTAGTTAGAGTTACTCCCCCCTCCTCCTCACCTTTTTGAGCGGTGATCAAACTCTTGTAGCTTCTTGATCTTGTACTTGTTTGTTTTCCTACGTTGTCTTATCTTGCCTAGTGCCATGAGTCATGGCTTAGTGCTTTGTCTAGAATTCATGTGATTGTGCCGACCATGGTGGCGTAGAAAGTTTGCAGTTTTCTACCGCGTGATTGTGTCGACCGTGAAGCCTAGGACAATAGAAATAAAATTCATAACTGTCTCACCGATCATGAGAGAAAAGAGATATTTGGAGGCAACACCTCCCCGAGGTCGTGGGGTGACCCTCATAATGGTCTTCACGTGCTAGTTGCACGGATGGCAGAATGGCAATTGCCAGACCGTCTAAGACCAACAAGGGCAAGGTAGTGGCGGCTTCACCACACGCCCTTTGTGGACTCCAAGTCTTGGAAGCCGTCGCCGCGAGCATGGTTGTAAAACCAAAGGCAACTATACCACTGAAGGCCACCGGCTCAAACCTCAGCAACACTGAGAAGTGTGTGGAAGCCAAAAAAGTGCTCAACGAGCACGTTGACGTACACGTGCATGACCCCCACGCGACAGACGACGCACTCAAAGAGGAGCCGGGCGTGGACCCCGACAAAGAGCACGAAGCCGAAGATGGCAAAAGTGACAAGAGTCGCGATCATCGCCACCAATGTGCGGTGATCTCGAGCCAATCGCTTGAGAAGGGCAAGATGCTCGCTGGATCGCCTAAAGCTAACGATAGTAGGAGGCCGCAGACAGGTTCGTGGGGCAGGTTTCCCCCACTCTTGAGTGACGTTAGTCAAGACCACTCAGGGGTAAAACTGGATCAAGAGTCTGAGTTCATGTTTTCAGATCAGGATGTTAAACAATTTGAGTTTTTGACAAGTTCAAACTTCTTCATTGTTTTCTCCCCTCTTCTTGAACCTCATTGTACACTTGTTGACCGTCATTGCGCACTAAACCTTGCATCTTCAGACGAGATGCGTGATCAAACATGCGTAGTGGTGGCGACACCAACCACTGTGCAAGAGTTGTGTGATGCATCGATTGAAACAAACACCCTTCATGCGATGAGTTCAATCGCGTTTCTTGTACCTTTGGTTGATGATTTTGACCCAATCAAGTTTAAATACTGAAAGGTGCTAGCCAAATCCACACGTGCCCTCAAGATGTGGACTCAACTAGGTGAATCATGGGAGCTGCAGCGTGTTACCCCAAAATTTTCCGCTTCACTTTCCGTCGTTATCCTCTCGCTAACACTATCCTTCCGTAGATCGTTATTTCAACCACCTCACTCACTACCACGGATCTACCTGAACTTCCACTCTGACCCTCATGAGGTTCTCCCTTCGAAGCAGGAACACTCAACCAATGGGGTTTCTGCGACATACCCTGCGGCCCGCTGCTTCAGTCCTGTCACTGTTCTGACTTCTTGGATCCGCACGAGGACCCTCACTACCAGCCAACTTTGCTGCTCATCATTCACGGCTGCATGTCTGCACACCACGTTCATACCTTGGGCTTCCGCAGATCCAGACGGCCCTTCTCTCTTCCGCGTCACCTCCTATGTCTACTCTCAATGCTAGGAATAAAGCACATACTCACATGGATGTTTGGTCTATTCTCCTTTAGCTCTAACACATGGTTTCCACAAATACGTTATTCCAAACGTATCACATGCTGACTACACAAAATCTGAAGATTGCACCTCTACGGAGGCACGCGGGAGGGGGGAAAGAAAGAGAAAGCAGTGGAACAATACTCACACCCAGTCAGAGTGAATCTGCACCTCTTCTACCTTGCTCTTGTGAGAGCGGCTCGACTTCCGTAGGATGGAGCTCCACTGAACACTTCTTGGCTTGAGGACCACTCCGCAAAACCCCTCGGGTTCCTCCTCGACCTGTTCAAGCCCACACACAGACAGAGGTGAAGTCCCGTAGAAGACTCAAGCCACTTGTGGAGTAGGGATTGCGGAGGGGCAATGGGGAGGCAAGTGAGATACTGGGAATGGAAGTTGGTTGTAAGTATTCATGCCAAGAGATACACCAACTGCTCAACTACTGTCTACATTACACTTGAAATACTACGTGGGACTCCACACGGGCTTCTCGCATCGCGGGTCTTGTCCCTCACACACATGTATGATCCAATGACAGCCTCTATGTTTCCCTAATATAGAGTCATTCCTTCTCCTATCCACCACTTGTCCATCCCTATGCCTTCTTCTTCTCTTGCTCTTTGGCGTCTCCGCGGTTTTTCATGTTCCATCATCGCGACACGGTGGTAACTGGTCTTCTCCTGCGCAATTGGTGCTCCGCACCTTCTTTTGGCTCTGCAGATCCATGGTGCTGATGCATTCCCGTGGAAGTGATTTTGTCTGCCGCTTTTACAACAGGTCTCGGGACCTGTTCTGTCCTTTGCGTTCACCACCAGAGCCCCTGCGCCCCGCGGCCTCGATGTCGTTCGTTGATCTCTACCGTCACAATGCGGGCCGCATGGGAATGTGACCTAGGTTACCGCCATTGGTCTTGCACGTCCCTTCTCTCCTGGTGTCCTTGCCCTTCGCTTGATTGCACAAACACAGGAGCCAACATCTTCCAACCTCCTTCTCCGCGCAGACTTCCCTTTGGCTTCCGTGGGTTCGCTTACCCATTCCGCGAAAGCCTTAGCGGTCCGCGGACAATCCTCCTGCTGCGGAGAAAATCTTGTTAACATTGTTACCCCACCCCCTCCTTCTGAGCCTCGGTCCTGCAAGCCTTCACTTGATTCTGGGGACGGGAGTCAGTCGGGAATCCACTTGCCCATTCTTCAAGCAAGTTTTGCAGAACCATTCAAGTGTGTTCAGCACTGGATGCCTGCCATGTTCTCTATGCTCTTTGTGCGCGATGCTGCGGCAGCTTCTGCAACAATGACCCTCCATCCGCTCCTTTGGATGGAGTTCCTTGAGGCAATCGCCGCACCATGGTTTCTTGTGCCGGTTGGGGCAGCCACGACAGACCCATATCTTTGGGGTTTTCTTACCTGTGGCCATTTCCCGCTCTACGTAACTGATGTGTAATGCCTGTGTGCATTGCTCGCACAAAACTAGCTAAACACCCTTCTGCTCTTCCTGACAGATGACGCACTGTTCACCATGTTGTGGAGTCGCGCAGCGAGGTCGTTCCTTGCATCTCACACACATCCAGAGGCCCTTCTTGTTTTGCCTTGCACAATCCGTGTAGCCAGGGATGGTAAACCGCGGTATTGAGTACCGCGGTACAGAAGTATCGCGGTACACGAGTACCGCGGTACTCAATACCGCGGTATACTATTTTTCTGGCAGGTCACTACCGATACCGGTACCGGTACCGCGTTACCAACGGTATTAGTAATATACCATGGTATTCCAGTCGTACTGCGGTACATGTTGTACCGTCAACTGTAAAACCTATTTTTTAGTCGACCGCAGAAAGCGTAGTCCGAATTAACTATGAAATCCATGTCAAAAGTGCAAAACAGGCTAAAAACTGTAATCGTCAACACAATCTTAAATGTTTTTCTCATAGTTGGAAAGTATCGCGGTACTGTAACGCGGTACGGTACCGCGGTACAGAAGAGGGGTACCCCTCATGGTCAGTACCGATACCGTACCGGTACCGCCAAAAAAGTAACGGTACCGCGGTACCGCAATACCGCGCTACAAAACCGCGGTATACCGCGGTATCGGTAGTACCGCTGCCATCCCTGCGTGTAGCACATCCTCACACATCGGTGACATGTAACTATCATCTTGTCGATGTCATTATTGCATGAAGGGCATATGATACTGGTTTCGCAGGAAGACCCTTCAGCTGCCCTGTATTCAAGAATTTAGAAACCCTACTCGGTTACTTGGTCCCTGATGCACTAGATACACGTGTACTTCTCATGTAATTTCCACCAGGACAATGCAGAGGGTGAGATTCATTCTCCTGCACATGTTGCACAGTTCTCCATTGTCAAGAAGCTCTGTGTTGCAACCCAGAAACTTCTCTTTGCTCAAAGACTCCGCAGCCTGTTTACCTCCCAGTTCTCCCGTCCTGTCCTTCAGTGCTTCACCCATCGGGCTCCCTCCTATCTCCTCCTCTTTTTCCTCCTCCTCCTCTTTCTTACTCTCTTTATTGGTTTCTTGTTTCCTCAATCAACAAAAACAGGTACAATACACTCGCTCCCCAGTTTGCAGTTGCATACGGCAGATGAACACCTCCTATCCTTGTGCGGCTTTTTGCAGTGCATCCGTGTGCACGCACAGACCTATATCGCATCTTGGGCATCACCACTGTACTTGCACATCATTCCCCTCCACTCCTCCTCCCAAATTTCACATCAGGCCTCCGCGGTCTTGGCTCAGCCGCTTATCTACTGCGTTTCCCTCGCCCAGCTCCTTCCATTCCGCGTGTCGTGGGTGATCAGAATGCCACGCTCCTGCCAGATCTGCCAATTGTGGTCCTTGGCACAGATCTCCCTCTTCTTCTGCTTCCTCCTCTTCCTCCTCATCCTCCTTCCCTTCCACAAGAGCATCCTCTACACTCCGTCCCTCTAGACCCGGTCCCTCTTTGTCCTCCTTCGGTAGTGTCATCCAATGGTCTGACATGTGCTCGCCATCGCTCCCACCCTCTCCTTCCTATCCTTCCTCTTCCACGTCATCCTCCCCTTCTGCACCATCTTCCTACTTGTCCTCTCCTTCAGCTTCTGCTACCCTTCATTCCTCCTGCTCTTTCTTGCACTTCAAATACTCTCACTAGGCCCGGTAGGGCTCAAGATTGGAAAGACAGTGCGGCCCATTCTGGAGGACCACATTGCCGCATCGGCTGCATACTACGTTCTCCAAGCAGGTTCTTGCCACACACGTGGAAGGGGCCCGTGTTGCTGCGTGCTTCGTTTGAGGATGTGGCTCTCCGCTCCCGTTCTCCTGCCCCAGTCCTTTCCGCGGAGTGCTCCCTCTACTGCTCCTTTCCTTTGCTCTCCACCTTCTCCGCAACATCTCTTTTCTTTTCTTCTGTGGCAATCTGCTATGCCAGTCCTGGTGCCTCCACCATCAACCTCTTATCCCCCAGGATCTCCTCCATGCAGAGGTAAGAGATCTCCGCGGTACTCCATCTTTGTGGGTCCTTTCTCGGCGGCAAGCTATTGCCGACTATGCAAATGTGTACCCGCCAGGACTCCGGCAGTAGACAGAAGTCGGTGTAGGGGTATGAGTGCCTACTTCTCCCGTTCTTTCCCTCTAGCCACAGCTGACCATGATCTTCTCTGTAGACGAAGAGCACGTCTACAGGGATGCTGCTGTCTTGCCTTCCCAAGGCAAAGTTGCGGCGTATCATGAAGTCCTTCGCCTGGATGCATTCTCGTAGGATCCCTTGGTTCTTAACGACGTAGGCGCGGTGAGCTGTGGCCGAGGCTTGCAGGCACACTTCTGATTTGAAAGCTTCCATTTGGCGCTCCAGCTCTGTCACCCAAGTCGACACTACCTTGTCTCTATGCTCGTTCCTTCGCTTCTCCTTTTCTTCTTCTGTCATCATGCTTGCTACGAATTCCTCTTCCTCAGCCTTGTCAACGGATGGATCCCATGCTGGTATGGTGAGTGGCTGCTGAGGCATCTGCAAGGCACTTCGCAGCGATTGCCCAAACATGAGCACGTGGGGTGAGAGTGGAGTGGCCAAGACAGGGATGGCATTGAGGTAATAGGCCGTCCGCTTCAGCAGTTCCACCCAGTCGTCTTCTCCTGCGGCCTCCACTGCCCGCTCCAGAGTTTTGTGCATCCGCTCCACAAGCGTCTATGCTTTTGGCTGGCAACTGGCAGAGTGCACATGTCGCACCCCCCAGCATGCCAATCCCAAGTGGAAAGAACCCTGGAACTCTGTGATGTTGTCACTGTGGATGAAATTGCAGCCGTCGAACTTATGGAATACCTCTTCTTGAATGAATTGAGCTGCTCCTACCGAGGTTTTGTCCAGTAGGGCTCTCACGAAGAGATACTTCATGAAGTGATCCACTGCCACCACCAAGTATCTTTTCTTGTCCCATGGATTCCGCAGGCCATGGTATTCATTGTAGATCCTCTCCATGGCATCCCCATAACTAACAGGGATGTATGGGTGGTGGTCCTGCGGTCATGGCATCTTCAGGTCATAGCAGGTGAAACATGCTTGCCTCACCTGTTCCACCACGCTCTTGAGGTCATAGATGTGCACCTGTGTGCGGAGCCGGCTGGTTAGCTTGTCTGTTCCCATGTGGTTGTGGTTGTGACAGGTTTGCACCACCAGCTTCAGGATCTCCAGAGGAGGGACACACAAATCACGATTTCCTTGTTCCGCATTGGCCCTTTTCCAGAGGTGACCGTCCTCCTAGATTTGTTTCATGGTGGCATGGGCCAGTGTGGCAGGCTTGCGACGATTGTGGCAAATGCCGAACTGCTGGTACAGTTTGCGCTAAATCTCCATAGGGTGTGGCAACATCTCCTGGTGGCTGGTTGGAGGCTCGTCGCGCTTGCGCAACAATTGTGCAATGGCCCAGACCCGCCAGGCATGTGTATCCCGCGGTCCCCCTTTAGTCTCCGTGTAAGCTGGGTTACCCCTGCCCCTCATACCACTCTGTTCTTCCTTACCTGGAACATAGTCCGGATCACTCTTTCGTCCCTCCTTTCTTCTCCCGGTTGGTGTTGTCCCTGCCGCAGATGCCAGTGCTGCTTCCGTTTCTTCCTACGTTTTCCTTGCTTCCTCCTCGTCCTTCCGCAGCTCCTCCCTTACCTCTCTTAGGACCTTTATCTCCTTAGTGTCATACACAATCTGGGGTGGTTGCTCCCAATTGTCTGGTCCAAAAAACACCCGTGAGAGCCCCATCTCACTCAGCTCTCGTTCAGCAGGGTTCCATTTGTCAATGTTCTAATGCTGTGAAGGGGGTGTCTGCTGCTGCTTTCCTGCGGATGGTCGCATCAGCTGCTGCCCTAGTGCAATCTCCTTCTCTTCCTCCGTGTCATTGTCCTCCTCGGGCTCTATGAGTTCAGAGCTCACCACCTCATGTAGTTTCCTGCGATTTTCCTTGTCCTTCCGCTTTCCTTCCACTACAGTTTTCGTAACTCTTGCTCCCACCCCTTCCTCTGTCACCCCTAGAATTCCTAGTAGCAGTTGCTGCACGGGGACATGCCTCGTACCTTCGGTTTTTGTCTCTTGCAGTGGGCCTTCTCCTGTGGATGCAGAAAGTCCTCCGGGTGGAAGTCCCGACATGAGGGCCTCCATTCTTAACACTGCCGCCTCCAGCCTTCTGTCGACCATCTGTGCCATCTCCTCAGCACTCATTCCCTATTACCCCTTGGAGGATGAAGACTCCTTGTCTCTCCTTTCCCTTCCACGGTCTTTTTTTTGGTTACCCTTCCCCCGCCACACTTTCTCCCTCTCTCTTCTGCGATGTGATTGTAGAGGTGCGGTGGTGTTCGTGCTCTGCTCTGGCCCCCGCCACTTCCTGTTCTCGTTTCCGTTCTGCTTCCCTCTTCTTGCACATTTCCTCCTGCTTCATCCATACCTCCGCTTCTGTCGCTTTGATTCTTGCGTCCTCATGTCTCTTCTGTTGCGCGACAGGGTCCCAAGAGTCAGATGATGGTATCCTGCCTGCAAGTGATCCCGCAAGAACGGTAGCCTGTGGTGTTCTGCCTACTTCCTGTGTTGGCATGGATGCGCCAAGGAGGACCTGTTGTGAACCGCTCTCCTTGGGTGGTGGCGCTGCCACTGTAGTAGATGCGATCACCCCCTCCTTAGCTTGCTTCACTCCTTCCTTATCCTCCTCTTGGCCCTTCTGTTGTGTTTCCATCTTGATTTTGCCTTCTCCTTCCCTTGAAGCTAGTTTCACGGGAGATTTCTGTACTTTTGAGCCAGCAACCGGAGGGGCCGGTGTGATCCCGGTGTCCTTTGTTCCATTCCTTGCTATCCTCCATCTGCTGTTGCAATTTCGGCATCATGGAGTCTCTTCTTTGCCTGTTCTTTGGTCCTTCCGCGGCCAGTCTTCATCTCCCCTGGTCCCTTTGCGGCACGTGCCTCTGCTCCTGCTCCTGCCCCTTGGGGTGTTGCACGTGTGGAGGGTTCCTTCATTTTTACTTCCCCCGCGTCCTTGTCCTTCGTGACTTCCTCCGATTCCCCCCTGATTTTTTGCGCCACTTGAGCCTGCCTGCATTGCTCCCTTCTCCTATCCCGGTGTTGCGCTTCTTCTTGCTTCAGCATTTTGATTGCATCCGGGACCCAATCCTCCACTTTTGCGGGGACACCTTGGGTCTCCTTCTCCACCGTACGCATGTGTCGGCTCTCCTTGGCGACATGTTGGAATAGCAACACGAATCACTCATTCACCCCTACGTGATCGTTGCCGGTGTCATCCGCCAAGTCTTCGACCATCTTCTCTCTGTCTCTCTCTCTCTCTCTCTCTCTCTCTCTCTCTCTCTCTCTTT